>APFE030407461.1:0-81797 GCA_000404065.3 Pinus taeda | reverse complement strand
CTTAACTCAGTAAACTGAGTTAACTAATTACAACTCAAATATAACTCAATTTTATCTCCTTAATTTAAGGCTTATCTCCTTAATTTAAGGGATAACTCTTGCATGACTTCAAAAAGACTTCTAACTTGAATTTCTCCAACTAATTAAGTCAAAATAACCTAATTAATTATTTCCAAGTCGCTGTTAAGACTAAATTCGATTTTAATTCGCAATTTAATTCAAGGACAAATTAAATTGGAATATTCTGGTTGCCACATTTCAACACTCCCTCTCAACAAGAAAGGGATTATTTGCCACCCTGATCTTATCTCTATGGAAATAAAATTTACACTTTGATAATAAATTTTTCAAAATGTCAACATCTTGCTCCTTTGTCAAAATATAATGTAGCAACATGATCCTCCCATCATTGGCAGCTTGATTTAACTTGTAAAGCCAATGGGAACTCACAACTGACTTGTTCTCTGGTCTCAAAACTACGTTTGAAACACTGTTACAAACTATGAAGTCATACTCCTCCACCATAGCATCAACCCAAATCGGCTACTGCACTGCTTCCTCAAAGGAAGATGGCTTGGTCTCAACACATTCCCCAACAAGGGCCATGTATCTAGTGTACCTCTCAGGTGACCTCCTCTGTCTGCGATGAGAAAATGGTGCTCCCACATTCTCTCTCGCATCCTCCAACAATTTGTCAGTTTCTCTTATGCGCTTTCGTCCATCTCTGGAAGACTCTGCTTGTGGATGTGTCCACTCTTGGAACCTCTGCATGCGACTGCTCCACATTAGTCTAAGGCTCCACCTCCTTAGGAACCAATAGTTCCTCCACAACCTGTAGTTGGAGCTCCCTCTCAAGGGAAACTTGCATGACCTTCTGCTTATCAAACTTGAGATCTTTGAAAACCACTGTCCTCCGATGAGCCAAAGATCCTGAAGTGACCCACATCTGGTCTCTTATCGCAGAAAGCTTCCTCTAGTGTTGTCATCCCAAGTATGTGATGCGGGCTTCTATTCTGTAAATAGACTGCTGTGTTGCATGCCTCATCCCACAAGTGAAGTGGTAGGCCTTGGTTATGAAACATTTCCCGTGTTGCCCCTATAATATTTCTCTTCTTCCTCTCATCCACCCCATTCTGCTATGGGTTATGAGATGCCGTCAACTCTCGTTTATTTCCTTCCGCTGCATAGAAGTCCTTAAACTCTTGAGAGAAATATTATCCACCATTGGTACTTTTCAAGGCCTTGATCTTCTTCCCTAACTCTTTCTCGACCAAAGCTTTGAACTCACAAAACTTTGAGAAGGTTAGGTCCTTATTCTGCATGAAATAAATCCAGAATTTACGAGAATAAGCATCAATGAAAATCACATAATACTTTGCTTCATTGTGGATGTCATCGAGAATGGTCCACACACATCATTATGAACTCGTGCTAAGATAACCTTTCCTCGACTGTCTCAATCATGAAAGGAAGAGTTGGTGTACTTTCCCAAGGTACAACCTTTGCATGTGTCAACTTTCTCAAGTTTACCTTTGAGAAGTCCTATAGATATCTGCTGCATTATCTTCAAATCCCCATGATGCAAATGGCCCAACTGCTTGTGCCACAACTCGCCAATGTCTTGGCTTTGCACCAATTTTGCTTTCGTACTCAATGTTGCACAATCATCTACCTCTAGTGTATAGGGATTCTTCACTTGAATCCCTATCCTCTTGGATTGACCCGTGGCTATGTGTCTTAGGAACTCCTTTCCTTTACTGAAGACAACGTCATAGCCTTTGTCCTCCAACATCGTGACTGATACCAAGTTCTTCTTTAGTCTAGGCACATACTTCACATCTGTCGAGGTGATAGGAGCTCCATGCTCCCTCTAAAAACACAATTGTGCCCACTCCTGAAACACTATACCTTCCATCATCACCCATCTCTATGCACATCTTGAGGTCTTTCTCCTCCAAGGTACTGAATAAAATTTTATCACCGGTCATGTGGAATGAGGCTCCACTGTCAAGATACCAAACACAACCCATCATCGATGACACCATGCATGCGATGAGGGTAAAGTGCATTTCGAACTGAGAGGCCAATGCCTCAACTTCCGATCCTTTTGAGGATCCCTTCTTGGACTTCTTTGATGAGCAATTAGTCACATAATGTCCCATCTTGTGCCAATTAAAGCATCTCACTTTAGACTTGTCACCCTTCTTCCCTCCATGAGAAGAATTCGAATTGGAATGGGAAACCTTCCCCTTCTCTTTCCTTGCCTTACTTTCTAAGGCCATATTTTCTTCATCATCATCCTTGGATAAAGAACCATCTCATGTGCTCCTCCTGATCTCCTCCTGCATGAGATCTGTCCACATTCATTCCCAATCCAACAATTTCTCCCTTCCATTCACAGAGTCCTGGTAGCTATTCCAGCTCTTTGGAAGGCCAAGGAGAGCGAGGCTCACCATATCATCACTGGTAGTAGTTATTCCCATATTGCTAAGCTCATCTCTGCAGGTGGTGAGCTTGTTCAGATATGTGGAAATAGTATCGCCCTTCTCCATCTTTATTCTTCGAAGCTTATCCTTGAGTTCCAATTTCCTCTGGTCGCTATTATTTTGGTAGAGGTACTTCAATGTCTTCCACATTGAAAATGGAGTATCCTTCCCATGGAGACTCGAGACAATATGGTCTCGAACTCCCTCAAGGATGATCCATCTTGCCTTCGCAACACACTTCTTCCACTTAGTCAACTCTCGTGCATTAGTTGAATTTGGGTTTTGGATTTCTTGATCAATGAATTCCTTCAAGCCATTGTCTTCTAATACAGCCTCCATTCTATCTTTCCATGCTAAGGAATACTTGAGTCTTAATCCATAGAACACCATTCGCCAACCTTGAAGTATGATAAGAATTCGATTTTCACATGCAACCCCAAATTTCAAACTTCGACTTCTCTTCTCCGTATACTGTTCACAACTTCGATAAACTTGGCTCTGATACCATGTAGAAAATTCTCTACAAATCCAGCTCTAAGACCATGTAGAAAATCTGACTTAGGTTAACCCGATCATGCAATATAAATCAAAGCATAACACTATAACCTACTTCTACTATCAATTTGCGGAAGCTTAAAGATCGAGCTGAATAATATAACCAGAAGAAGAAGAATCAATGCAAAATACACATGAAAATACTTTGGGGAAATCCTCAGCTAAAAACCCCACTATCTGTATTATCATACAAGGTGGAAATACATAGGAATTATACAAAGCCTTAGCTCTCATAGCTAGCCAGCTCTCAGTAAAATCCTCACAGATGCTCACAGGCAATCCTGACTTCTCTTAAGCCTTCCACTTTGCCCTCCAAGCTCCTATTTCCTTGCGCTGTTCCTATGAGATGATCTCCTTCAACCAAGTGGAAAACCAATTTACCAAGTGGATGATCTCCTAATCTCACACACTGTTTGAACTGTGCAATCCTCAAGGCAATGATTCCTTTTGCATGCATGAGTTTTCTTTATAAGAAAACACATGCAACTGATAGTACACTATCCTTGACTTTAATCTTAACTGGGTCTTTCTCAGAATATACATGCATGACTTTCTGATGAGGGAATCTTTAGCTAACTGGAGTACACTAGTTGAGTGCATGCATGCATCAACTGACTGTTAACTCTCTATTAGTTCCTCAAATAGTTTGGAACTAATTTAATTGGACTTAACTTAGTAAACTGTGTTAACTAATTACAACTCAAATATAACTCAATCTTATCTCCTTAATTTGAGGCTTATCTCCTTAATTTAAGGGATAACTCTTGCATGACTTCAGAAAGACTTCTAACTTGAATTTCCCCAACTAATTAAGTCAAAATAACTTGATTAATTATTTCCAAGTAGCTGTTAAGACTAAATTCGATTTTAATTCACAATTTAATTCAAGGACAAATTAAATTGGAATATTCTTGTTACCACATTTCAACAAAATCATCACCATCCTCATCCATATCATGATTCTCACACCTTTCCCAACCGAGAATTTTCGAATGCAAAAAATTCAAATTGTCATCATTCAAACATTCATCTCCTTCATTTAGAAGAAATTTCAATTCTAATTGCAATTGCAAGCATTCACTAAAACCATATTTTATCTCCACATGCAATGAATTCGGTCGGCCACTATCTTCTGTCCTAGATTTTCATTGAACCCCTCCAACACTGTCGGCTCCAACACCGTATCCATGAACTCGTGAATTTGAGAATCCATTCAACGTTGTCCAAAAACATGAAGTAATGAAATATCTCTGCACAAATGGACTTTGACACTATTCCATGAACCTCAATCGCATCTTGCATGTCTGGGGTGCTATAGGCCACAACCAACTCATTAGCATCATCAAATAGGTTCTAGACAAGGAACCCTAAAGTATTATTCTTCACTAAGGTATCCATAAGCATGTTTGTCACCATTTCTAAATAAATTAATACATTTCCACCAAACCACATTGCATATTTCCATTTCCATCAAAGTGTGAATTCTTTCCATCCTTAGCTCGTTGTTGCATTTCTATCTCCACAACTAACCCAACAATTTCAACAAAGGTCGTGATGATATTGAAAAACTGTTGGATATACTGAGAGGGGGTGAACCAATATTTTAGATAATTAAACAAATATTACACATGTATATTATCAATTGCATTCAATATCCAATTGTTACACTCATCAAGGAACATGTAATCAAGTCATATATATCAGACACGTGAACACATAAATTTTTTTAGGTGGAAACCCATGAAGGGAGAAAAACACCATACTTCTTCTCTTCTTTATGTTCAATCTTTCTTACATAAATTAACTAGCACCGACTAGTAGGAAGCACCCATTCCCTTGTAATGTTTTTTTGACACCCACCAATAAGAAGCACCCACTCCCTTTCACTGTTTCATTAGCATCCACCAGTAGGAAGCAACCACTCCCTTCACTGTTTCTCTAGCACTCACCAATAGGAAGCACTTATTCCATTAGATTAGTTTGATCTCACCAACTAGTTGGAGGAACTGACCCCTAAAATCAACTTGGACCTCCCTTTCATCCATTTTCAAATTGGATCGACTCCCTTTAGCAAAAAAATAAAAATAACAAAAAACCCTTCAACAAATTTATTCACTGTTCAACAAATCTATTATTAGCAACCCGTCATTAATAAACATTCTTCTGCCATCAAAATACATCCTTGCAACACAAAACCTAACCAAATCTCACTATCAAGCAACAACTTCATTACAAAATCAGTCTCAAAGCTCTAGTATTAGCATCAACATCATTACATTATGGGAAATGACAATACCCATGAATTCATACTAAACTAGATCTGGAAACACACTCTGATTAGAGTGAGACTTGCTCCGACATGCTCCTACAACACCATCCCTAGATTCCTTGGACTTCATGAATGTCAACAACCAAGTCTGCTCACAAGCCAATCATCAACAATTTCATTGGCTCAATAATCATTTGGTACACAATTTACAAATTGAAGCACATTACTAATAATAAGTCTCATCTCAAATCAACACTTTTGGTCATTCTTAGCAGTAGATGATCATCATCTTCAGTAGAAACCCTCTGGAAACAAGTTGTACACACTTGTGAATTTAAAAACTCTTAAACAACAAGAATATCAAAGGTTATATTTGTTACAATTTTTTGGAAAAATAACCACAAGCCTCTGCAACAATAATACTCAAACCATAGCACACGTTAAAATCTATACAATAATAATACTAGTTCTCACAAGTCATAACATAACAAAACACTATTAAGGCACGAGTCTGAATCCTGAGCACTTCAACAATATAGAAGATATAATATTCAACTAGCAAGCTGACTTTCACCTGGTAGGTCTAACTATAAACACATAGCAACAAAAATATCATCAGTTTTAGTATAAAGTTAATTTTGATATCAAGCCCTAATTAGACAATTTTATCATTAATGAAAATCAACAACTCTAACTTCAGTCAACATCTTAAGCACTAGCAATAACATTATCAGGACAACTAACTCTACAAGTTCATCAAATATATTTAAGTATCTTTCTAACATCACATATATTAGTAATTGATTTTGAATAGTAGTTATGCAGTAAATTGTTTTCATACTCAACACTCCTTTATCCTTGTCACCATTCAAAGTTTCTTGCAAGCTAAGGTCAAATCATCATATTCCAAACTCAACTTTTGGTAATCCTGAATTATGCCTTTAAGCAACAAAAAATAATTACTCCTGTCATATAATGTTTTAAGGGAGTCAACGAGTGTGGGAACAACACTCTTTACAACAACAACGACCTTGTTAGAATCCTTGTCAGAACTTACTCTAGACATATTGTATGGAGTAGCAATCAACACTACAATTGATACATCATCGAACTCAAGTTTGGCATAAATATATTTGTAATCATAAAAATTATCAAGTGAATCTAGTCTTGAGTGCCAAACATTGTCCTTTATTTCCTCTATTAGTACAATAACCACACAATTATTTATATTAGATAATAGATAAGCTTGTATATTCACTATCAATCATACCATAGATCAAGACCTAAGTTACATCCAAAGGAATTAAAGAGGGAGCATTTGGGCATTTTTCTCTAATGTTCTTCCCTGGGAAGACGATCTCTACACTACAACCTAGTGCTTATAGAGCCTGGAACATGACCATTACCTTCATGAAGTCCCCACATGAATATGTTTTCTTGAGCCAATGACCTTTACTCCCAATGCTTTCAAAAAATATCTTATAAACGAAGGTGTCCAATCCAAATTGCACCCATCATCATATTTCCTTGAGATATTAGCTTTGGATATTTTCACACTTAGCACCATCGGTTAGACACACATTGTGCCAATCACTATATTGTGCAAGCAATACATTGAAGAAGAACTGTGACAGATCCTTGCTGAAGTTTGGATTTACACCAGGTTTGAAGTATAGCTGCTCTGATTTGGACAACAATATTTGACATTTTACTACAAGATTAATGGTCAGTCACGTTTTATCACCGAACCACATGTAAGGTAAGGCTCCACAAAATCGATACATTGCACTAGAATATAGCAACAATCGATCACACTCTTTTTCACACCAGATCATAGCAAGGTGATTTCATCCATCCAAAATGCACAAATATTTTTAGCAGGAAACTATATAGTAACCCTTACTATAACTTCATGCTATTCATTGATATCACACCAAATCACGATGACCAAATCATAGAGTTCAGGAACAAGTGCTCTAGCATACGTGCTGAAACACAACTTAGGATTTTCAACTTCATGCATATTCCCTTCACATTACATTAGATATGCCTATAAAACCAGGTCAACAATTATACCTATGCAATTATTTATTCACATGAGGTCACATATTTGTGTCGGTACCAAATTTCCACATAAACCACACTAGGACAAAGAAAATTCAGTTCAGATCATACACTCATGATCGATCTCGAGATTATTTTGTAGATGAATAATGATTAGACCGATGCCAAATCATAGAAGATACCACAACCTTTACCAGAATAACAAAAACCATAACATATATAGAACTACAAAATTTATATCATGAACAACACTTAATCACTCTGATGGTTGATCATTTGATGCTAGATGCAACATTTTATACCCTTTGATCGGTGACGAAAGAACGTTGTCCAGTTGAAATACCATAGACATTAGTAGAGTTTCATGGTATTTTAGCCAATAATTAACCAAAGAATCGATGAGAGAAGTAATACCATGACTTTTGAGCAAGGAATGTTGTTTTCAAGGCTTGGGAACATTTGCACAAACTATAGAGGGGATTTCAACGTAAATTATGATATTTTTTCAGTACTGGTCAACATAATTACACAATCTTGATGAGACAAGCCAACACATATGCTATTATTAAAAAAAATCTTTAAATTCCTTCTACTTTGATATAAACATGAAGGCATTCATTCTTGATGCTAGGATCTTGCCAAATATTCATATGTTTGTCTTCAATGATCAAAGTCTTGCTGCATCATTGTTGACATCAATGCCAACAATATCCCCCTTTGGTATTGATGGCAACCAACTACTACAACTAGTCTTGTAGCTGATGTCTCTCTCTCCTCCATTGATGTTAATGGAAAAGGGAAACACTATGTCATTGTGTACTAGGCCAACCATTTCTTAGCTACTATAGTGTTGCAAACCAATTGTTAGATATTATAATTTATGCTACTTGATCCTACAAAAAAATGTGACTACAATGTCAAACAATGAAAAAATATTTTTGATCCATTCTTTTACTAGGTATTCTCCCCCTGATCATGTAGGACACCCTGACTTGCTCATCCAATTCTACCAAAATAACTCCCCCTAAGTACATACTACCTATTTTTGCTGACATATAATTTGATTATACAAACAAATATCCCCAAGATGTTCCCTCTATGTTCAAGTACTATCATTCCATATTGATATGCTAGCATATACCTTCCTATCTTTGCTTTTAGGCCACACTACTCTTCTATCGAAACTTTATCTTCAAAGGTTATGTACCTTGAAATATTGTATTATGCTCCACCTAAGACTATGCCAATCTTTATTTTCTATGTCTTCTGCAGTGCTACTAGTGTACATATCATGAAATAATGGACAGTGGATAAGCCTTGCTTCCTTCATTCAAAACCCGATGAAGAGATTGCCTTCAATCTCTTATTTCTTTCTTTGTTTCTCTTCAACACATATACCTTAACTAGAGTTTTGATTCCTTTTTCTATTACCTTTCTATTGTCTTCTTTGATAATTTTGCATCCACTTGAGGTGAATATGAATACATGTCCTCTATCATTCATTTTACCTAGACTCAGGATGTTGTGCTTTAACCCTTCAACCAATAATACATTACAAGAATTTGTATTTTTAACATCAAGGCTAGCTCTACCTTTTCCTATCATCTTCGTTGGTGTATTGTTTCCAAGAATAACATTTCCACCTTTGGTTTTCTTTAAAGAGATAAATATGATCTTATATCCAACCATATGATGAGAATATCTGCTGTCTATGTACTAATAATTATCTTCTTCTAGCACAAGTAGTACAAGGCCACAATTCACCTTTTTCTCTTCCTATTTATTCCATACTTTGGTATGTTGACTGCTGATAAAGATGTCTTCTTCTATCCTTCTTCTAAATGAATCCTTCTTTTATTTTTTGTTCAACTATTTGTTTGAGTAAACTCTTTCTGTTTTTTGGATTGTCTTAACTTACTCCTACAAGCCTTTGCCATTTGTCTGGGATTATTGCATGAATAACATCTTATGTGAACAAAGAAGGGGGAAAAAGAATCATGTCTTCTAAAATAATTGTACATATATGATTTATACCTCATATTACTTTCATTCACATAATATTTGCAGTCTATAGCCTTATGGACAAATAAATTATAAGAGAAACAATAGCCATGAAAGAAAGTTGTATCCCTGGGTACATATGATCTTCTTGTGGGGAGTGTTCTTCCTTGACTGCTTGTTGGAGAAGTATTCTTCTATTGCATAATATGATTAAGGTTTGAACAATATATTTCTACAATCAACTATAATGTGTCCAAAGTTGTAGCAGATAAAGCACTCAACATTATCCATCAAAAGAGAATTAATTGTTGTTCCTCCTTTGGAAAGTTGTATTTCTTCCATACTCATCCTTGGGAGAAAATGGCCTTCTTGAAAAATTCACTCTTCATGGCTATTGGTTCTGCTTCTTTCTTCCTTTATTACTAATCACATTACTTTCTTTTGTATCCTATTGTTTCTTATTTCTTTTCTTGTTCCTTTACACATGTTTTCAGATGTTGGCTTATTGCCTTCTCGTATGCCTGTGCATGCCTGTGAGATGGATTCTCCCTTAGTCGTTTCATGAAATCCAAGACCTAATTTAATGGAGGGAGACCTTTGGAAGCTAAGGAGATTATCCAAGATCTTGGCACTATCTTGACATTTCAACTGATTGTTGTTTTCTTCTATATAAATATTTAATGAAACAACCTAAACTTCTAAACTCTCATAGAAACCTTATATTTCTTCTAGATGGCTTCTCACTACTTCTTAAATTCTCCTTGCTTCTTCTAAATGGGTTTTAACCTAATATTTTTTTCTTTAAGTTCATTAGTATTTCCTAGATCAACCCTTAGAGATATGATTTTAGCTTCAAGTCTCTCACAATGACTTTGTTTTTCATTAAGTTGTCCAATCACTAATTCATTGGCTCTTTTAAATTAACCTTGATGGGTTTGTACTACTATGACAAAATTATTTCATTCATTCGCATCTTGATCCTTGTTATCATATATATATATATATATATATAAATAACATCTTCTTGAGACTCTTAATATTTTCTAAGGCAAAGACAAGTTTCATTCATAAATCATGTTCCTTTTCTACCCTTTCTTCTTATAAATTTGAAACAATACCATTTAACATGGAAGGAAAAATTCTTCTACATGGCCACACTCATCTTCTGATAGACTACAATCAGCTATATTGAATGCTACCTCATTTCCATTATTTTGGTCATGGTTTTTAGAACATGAAGAAGCAATATGGCTTATATTCCTACATAGAAGCTTACCTGGTGATTGAAATTATTCTTCATATGCATTGATTTCACCATTATTTCCTTCTTGGATGGTTTGAAAGTTGTCCCATACATGACGGGGGATTTCTAGTATAGCCATTACACACTAAATTCCAAACATCAAATCCAAGATATATTAACTATATTTCATCCTTTCTTTCCATACATTATAGTTTTCATCATTGAGCATAAGCACAATTTGATGATCCATGAATTGTTTTGCCTATAATTGTCCTTTTCCAACAACTGTTGATACTACCACTACATCTGCATAGTCATAGTCCTTGATATGAATTACATTTTTCCTTCTAAGATTACTTCTTCTTGTGTCTCCTTTTATTTTCCATAATTCCTTGGATCTCCTTCTAGTTGTTAAACTGCTTTTCGAAGTTAATAGAAATATGGTGGGGGGGGGGGGGGGGGGGTGGTTGAATCAATATTTAAGATAATTAAACAATTATTACATATGTGTATTTTATTTTGCATTCAACATTCAGTTTTTAATCATCATCAAGGAACATATAATCAATTCATAACGCCAGACACATCTTATCTTCTTGATCTTCAAACTTTCTTACATAAATTCACCGAAACCAACTAATAGAAGCACCCACTTCCTTGTAATGCTTTGCTATCACCCATCAGTAGGAAGCCACCACTCCCTTTCAATGTTTCATTGGCACCCACCAAGAGGAAGCACCCACTCCCTTCATTATTTCGCTAACACCCACTAGTAGGAAGCACCCACTCCCTTCATTGTTTCACTGACACCCACTAGCAAGAATAACATACTCCCTCAAATCAGTTGGTGGCATCAACTAGCTAGAGCCATCAACCCAAAAAATCAATGTGGACCTCCATTTCATCCATTTTCAAATAGGATCCATTCCCTTTAACACACAATATAAAATAACACAAAACCCTTCAATACATCACTTCATTGTTCAACAAATCTGTTATTAGCAACCCATGATTAGTAAACATTCTTTTGTAATTGACATACAACCCTGCAACAAAAACCCTATCCAAAACCTCACTATCAAGAAACAACTTAATTACATCATCATTGTCAAACTTTTATCACCGGTTTCAACATCATTATACTAATGGAAACAACAATACCCCTAACTTCATAAAAAAGTAGATTTGGCAACACACTTTGATCATAGTGAGAGTTTCTCCTACAACATAATCCCTAGATTCCTTGGACTTCCTAAATGTTAAGAACCAACTCTTATAACAATATAATCAACAATAATTTCACTAACATAGTAATCATATGGTAGAAAATTTACACATTGAAGCATATCAGTAATAATAAATCTTACCTAATCTCAACTTTTGGTCATTCTCAGTAGTAGATGATCATCATCTTAAGTAGAAACTCTTTGACAACAAGTTGTACAAACTTGTGAATTTAACAACTCTTGAACATCAAGCATATTACAGGTTATAACTAAAGGAATGTTTTGGTAAAATAACCATAACCTATGAAACGATAATACTTAAACCCTAACACATGTTATGATCTTTGCAACAACAATACTAGTTCTCACACATCATAACATAACAAGTCCCAATCCTGAGCACATCAACAATACACCAGATTTGATATTAAACTAGAATTTTTGACTTTCACCTTGTAGCTATAACTATCAACACTTATAGGAACAAACATATCATCAATTTTAGTATAAATCATGGTTTCAAACCCCAATTAAACAAAATTTTCTTTAATAACAATAAAAAACTCTATCTTTAGTCAACATCTTATACACCAATAATAACATTATTAGGAAAAAAAACTCTACAATATCATCAAATATATTTAAGGATATTTCTAACATCATAGATACCAACAACCAATTTTGAATAGTAGCTCTGCAATAAAAAAAAAATTATATGCAACTCTCCTTCGTGCCTCTCACCATTCAAAGTTTTTGGCAAGCTAAAATCAAATCAACTTATTCCAAACTCAACTTTTGGTCATAGTGAATTTTTCCTTTAAGCAACAAACAAGAATCACTCCTATCATATAATGTTTCAAGGGAGTCAATCCATATAGGAACAACATCCTTTACAACAACAACAACCTAGTCAGAACCCCAATCAGAAATTTCTCTAAACATCTTGTATGTAGTATTGATTAGCAACACAATTGATACATCATTGAACTCAAGCTTGGAATACATATATTTGTACTCATAAAAATTATCAAGTAGCTATATTCCTAAGTGTGAAACATTGTCCATGATTTCATTTATTAGTATAATAACCACACAGTTATCTATAATGGATAAGAGATAAACTTGTCTATTCACTGTCGATCATACCATAGATCGGGACCTGAGTTACATGCAAAGGAATTCAAGAGGAAACGTTTGGGCATTTGTCTATATTGTTCTTTCCTGAGAAGACAACATCTACATTACATCCTAGTGCTTATAAAGCCCAAAACATGACCATTTCCTCCATGAAGTCTCCATAGGAATATGTTTTCCTAAGCCAATGACCTTTACTCCCAATGCTTTGACAAAATATCTTATAAACGAAGGTTTCTAGGCCAAATTGCACCAATGATCATATTGCCTTTTGATATTAGCTTTGGATCTTTTCACACTTATACCATTGGTTAGACACTTGTTGTGACAATAACTATATTGTGAAAGTTATACATTGATGAAGAATTATCACAGATCCTTGCTCAAGTTGGTCTTTGCACTAGGTTTGAAGTATAACCACTCTGATTTGGACAATAATATTTCACATTATACCACAACATTAATGCTCAGTCATGTTTGATCACCAAATTGCATGTAAGGTAAGGCTCCATGAAATTGATACATCACACTAGAACATTGCAACAATTGATCACACTCTTTTTCACACTAGATCAGAGAAATATGATTGCATCCATCCAAAATGCATAAATGTTTAACATGAAAATATATAATAACCCATACTAGAACTTCATGCTATTGGTTCATATCAAGCCAAATTGTGACCACCAAATCATAGGGTTCAAGAACAAGTTCTCTGACATAGTGCTGAACCACACCTCAAGATTCTCAACTTCATGCATATTCCCTTCACATAATATTAGATATGCCTATTGAATCGGGTCAAAATTGATACCTCTGCAATGATTTATTCACATGAGGTTACGCCTTTGTGCCCATACCAAATTGCCACATAAACCAGACTAGAACACATAAACTTCAATTCTAATCATACACTCACGTTCGATATCGAGATTATTTTGCAGATTAATCATCATGAGATCGATGCCAAATCATAGAAGACACCCCAACCCATGCTAGAGAAAAAAAATGACATAGATTGAACCACAAACTTTAGATCATGAACAACAACTAATCACTTCGATGTTTGTTCATTTGATGCTAGATGCAACATTTTATACCCATCAATTAGTGACGAAATCAAGTCATCTAGTTAAAATACCAAAAACATTACCATGATAGACTTTTATGGTATTTGAGCCAAATACGTAACCAAAGAGCGGACGAGAGAAGAGATATCGTGGATTTTGAGTGGGGCATATTGTTTTCAAGGCTTGGGAACATGTACGAGAGCTATAGAGGGGATATCGGTGTAAATTATGCTAGTTGTTTATTAATCATTAGCATAATTATGTAGTTTTAATGAGACAAGCCAACATAGATGTCATTATTAATAAAATTCTTTAAATTCCTTGTACTTCGATAATTTCCTTATAAAATCAACATTAAGGTATTCATTCTTAATGCTAGTATCTTTCATAATATTAATATGTTTGTCTCCAAGGATCAAAGTCCTGCTGCATCAATGTCCACATCAATGCCAACATAAACAAAGACACCATGCTCCACTATAATTTATTCACTAGGCTCTTCCCATTCTCACTTCAAATTGTCCTCAGTTTGGTCAATTGATTTTAGAGATTGAATTTCATTGGGCTTTTCCTCACTTGGTCACATACATAAATGTTTGGAACTACATATCTATCAATGAAACGCCTCTCAACATATCTACAAACCTGTGGCCCTCTTGTTATCTACCCAAACAGATTGTTGAATCTCACCAACAAATCAACCGAGATCAAAGCCTCTTCATAACAAATCTATCTTTACTGTGAGTAGATCTAACAACTATACACACAAAGAATCTAATTCTTTCACACACATGGGGAATTGATCATTTTCACATGACTCCAACCTCAAAGCCATGACCAAACCTCTTCTCTAGATATTCTAGGTTAATTAGCCACAAAGATATCCCTCTAAATCCAAACCCATCCACCTTCGAGTTTGATACTAAATGTAGAATTTAACCAGAGAGAAAAAATATTTACCAAGAGAATTAGCAATAAACCAACAAGAAAGATGAAACATAAACACAATACACACAATGTTTATCCTTAAAAAACTCTAACTCTAGGAAACCTACCTAACGAAATTCCATTATTACCATGGCCAAAAGTAGGCCAAGCCAACCAAGTGAGCCTTCACTACTCACCTCCAGGAACTTTACAATGAAGTCTTATAAGCCTTTTAAAAGCTTCAATACCTGCAAATCCATGGACACAAAACCACGAACAACTAAAAAACCATGGGCCCAAAACTACCACTATTTGAGTCCTTCCCCAAGTCAAGTTTACCTAACACCTGATGTCGCATTAGGGTTTTCACTTGGAAGTTTATTATTTATTATTTATTATTTATTATTTATTATTTTATTTAAATATTCAAATGGATTAATAACTTCGGTTACATCCAAACCATGCTTTCTCACCACTTTTGCAAATTCTTCCGTTGTCATCAGCTTCCTGTAGAATTTGAGTTTGAAACCATTCACTAATAATGGGTTTTTCTCTCCATCCATGGTTCTAATTTTTATAGAGCCATTAGCATAAATTTTTTCAACTCTGTATGGTCCTAACCATCTTTTCATGAATTACTCGTTGAAATCCTTGAATTTAGAGTTAGATAGTAGTGTCTAGTCTCCTTCCTTGGAAATTCTAGGGTTGATGCACTTGTTGTTATCGCCTAAAAAATGTTCACCTAGTCATTTCTTACTAGGTTTATCGAGATAAACTATGTAGGATGGATTTTACCTTGGTAAAACCCACTTTCACCATAGGAAATAATTTAGTAAACCATTTTTCCTATATTATTTCTCATTAAAATCTAAAAACCCCATGAGAATAATTAAATAGATAATTATTTATTTAATATTCCTCTAGAAAAATCATTAAATCACTATTTGATAATTATTTCTTATCACTTTTGACTTAATCACCTTGGAATAATTAAATAAATCATTATTAGTCCTTATTTATTCCCTATTTTTCTTATGAGATAATTGTTAAATCATTATTTAATAATTATTTCAAATTCATATCTGTCTTAATCCTCACAAAGCGATTAATAAATCAATTTTATTTGTTAATTACTTCAACCACTTTCTAAATAAAGACATTTGACCATTTTAATATCTTTTTCCTCTAAAAAAATATAATAAAGTATTCACAACAACTATATTTTGATTTAGTGAATAATAATTTATTATTTTCTAATTCTCAATATATTCCAATATTTTGTTATAAATAGAGGGTTTTCTCTCCATTCTTCACCATGACCATTTTCATCATCCCCATTATCGTCTCATAGCATTTGAGCTGTAGAATTTCCTACAAATTCTCTACAAATCTACCTCTGAGATCTCTGTAGAAAATCTGACTGTACATTAACGTGATAATGCAATATACCAAAGCAAAATACTATAATCTACTTCTACTATCAATTTGATTTGTGGAAGCTTAAAGATTGAGCAAGATCAAGCTTAACAAATATAACCAGAAGAAGAATCAATGCACATGAAACACAGAAAATACTCAGGGGAAAGCCTCAGCTAAAAACCACACTATCTGTATTATCATACAAGATGGAAATACATCAAGATTACACAAAGCCTTAGCTCCCACAACCAACCATCTCTCAGTACAATCCTCCTGGATGCTCACAGGAAAACAAGGCTTCTCACAAACCTTCTCCTCTACCCTCCAAGCCTCCTATTTCCTTGCGCTATTTCTCCTGGGTGATCCTACTGTTACCAAGTGTAACACCGATCACTCACACTGATCTCACACTCTGTAAAACTACACAATACTCAAGAAACCTTATTCTTTATGCATGGATGAGTTTCCTTTATAGGAAAACTCATGCAACTGATAGTAACCTGTCCCTGTCTTTAATCTCAACTGGGTCTTTCTCTGAATAGACATGCATGAGTTATTTATGAGAGAATCTTCAGTTATCTGGAGTGCACTAGTTTGATGCATGCATGCATTAACTGACTGAACTCACAATTAGTTCCTCAAACTATTTGGAACTAATTTAACTGGACATAACTCAGTTAACTGAGCTAACCAATTACAACTCAATTATAACTCATCCTTATCTCCTTAATCAAGGGATAATCTCCTTAATTTAAGGGATAACTCTTGCATGACTTCACAAAGACTTCTAGCTTGAGTTTATCCAAATAATTAATCCAAGATGAATTAATTAATTATTTTTCAAGCAGCTGAAAAGACTAAATTCGAATTTTAATTCTCAATTTTAATTCAAGGACAAATTAAAATTGGAATATTCTGAATGCTATTTTTAGCATTTATTGTTGCTATTCTCAACACTCCCTCTCAACAAGAAAGGAATTCAACTCGATCTCAATCCCGAACCTTTGAAATGTTCTGCATGCAACACTTCTCTTTAGTGTTATTGCTCTAGCAACTCCACAAATAAGAAAACATCCAAACTGAATCAAAATGATGCATCTGTTGTCAAAGTCTTTGACTACTATTGCCTCTGTCGACTGAAAACTTTGCGCTTTTGTTGACTTAGCCTTTATGCACTCCTGTCAATCCTTCTATGCGCTCTTCAGCATCTGATTGCTCTAGCCTCTGTCACTTTGATCTCCGACTACATCAATCCCACTGATTCCTCCTGCTACTATGTACTTTGGGCTCCCGTAGCAAGGTACGATCCATGAGATAAAACCTTTCAATGAACCCTGCCCAATTTCAGCCTTCTTGGTACTATCACTTCACACTACCCTACCTCACACCTGGAGGTATGGCTGCATGTGATCCCTCTGCTAACTTGGCTCGAATTTCCCCCCTACTTGAGGTCTTTGCATGAGTGGATGCCTCCACTCGGTCTCCTCTCAGCATCTCCAATTGAAGCTCCTCCACAATTGTATGAGATTTCTTCTGGGGCTGCATGTTGAGAGGTAATTTACCTTCCCTTTCAACCACCAAGCCTCTAACATTGGCCTTGCTCCTTAAGGCTTTGCATGCATCTTGAACCTTAAGGGCATACAAGTTCTGAACTTGTGAACCGATTTTTGGGCCGTTAATATGCCATTATTATTATCACTTTTGAATGTTTATTCCACTCATTTCTACCATTCTTTATCACATCATTTATCATAATTTATTATATAAATCCATTTTATAATGATTTATGCTCTTATGGAAAAATATTATTTATTCTCCTTTATTTTTAATAAATTGATGATTATGCATAATTTTATCAATGATGGTTTATTAATAAATTGGTTGTAACATTACTCATCATTTTTAACCTCCAAGATAATTTCCAGATTGAAAATTTGATCATTAAATGTCCCAACTCAGAAATTCGCTGGAATAAGAAGTGATAGTTTTGTGATTGAGATTCTGGGCAATGAAGAAGAATCTGGAAAATCCGGAACATGGGTTTTGTCCAAAACGAACCAAATTAATTTTATTATTGAACGGTTTGCCCAAATTCGGCTTGTATTTAGAGAAATGCAGGGTTATTTGAGCACAATTCTCTCAGATTTGCTGTGTGGCCGTTTTCCAAATCTCAGCTGCAAAGCCAAATTCGCCTTGCTCTTGTTGAAATATGGATGGAAATATATTTTCTTGTTGATCAATTGGTTAGAAACAATCCAATATTGTTATGAGAGATCATATTTACTATTTGATTTCTCCTCTTTATGATTATAAAATGAGAGTATGTATTATGTATTGAGAGAGGATGGCTGAGAGAATGCAGAATTATGATTTGAGAATTAGAGATTTAGAATTATGATTTGAGAATTAGAGATTTAGAATTAAGGATTCATGATTCATGATAAGATAGGAGGAAAAAGGGATTGTTGCATTACCATTGTAATTCTCAAGGTTTTTGTTGTTGTAACGATTTCACAATTTGATGATTAATATATAATTTCGAGGTTGCTGTTCATTCGTCTCATCTGAAGTAGTCCAGCAGCATCCGCTGGCAGATAAGGGCCCAGCCTCTGGTGGATTACGTTGCTGCTATGTATTATATCTTTACAATTTCTCCCGTGTGATGGTCTGATTTTATTTCTATTGATCGTAATCATATTACTTTACTGCTTGGTATTTCCAGACTGAATGAATTGATATGTTTTATGTACTGTACTTAAATTGTGTTGCTATTCATTTCCTTCTTAACAGAGATCATTGCTTTTCGCAAGCAGATTGTTGTGCTGTTCATTTCATCCACAGAGCTGCGCTGATCACTCCAGTAATTTAATAGTTTTCTATTCATTATAGCTATATAAGTTTGGTTGTTCATTTCTAATACTTAGTGTTGTTGTTCATTTACTTTCTACAATTATTTAAGCTTGCCTTTCAGCGTTTTTATAGTTAGCACAATTGTCTCATTTCGATTAAGTCGCAGTAGCACGATTGATTTAATTCTTTGCAATTTCCAATTGGTTATTTAGTGTTGTGTGTGAGATCAACAACTGTAAAGAACATTGGCTATCGCCGCCAAAGTTCTCAGATTCTGGATCTTATTTATGCTTGATTTAATTTATATCAGTTAAACAAGGAATGAGTTATTGCTACTGTATCCTTGACTGATAATTGCTTTTACTTTGTCGAATAAATGGTTTAGTTTCCGAGCATTGAGTTTCCTTTAATTACAAGTGAGTTTTATTTAAAGCATTCATTTACTTTTGGATTTAAAGCACTCTACTGTAAAACATTACTTTTGAGTAAATAGCCGCCTCACACTGAGTACACTCTTGAAATAAAAAGTCGTCCTTGGGTTGAAAATTAATGTGAAGATAATTAGGAGTTAAAAAGACACCTTTTTATCGCTCAACATTTTGGTACCGTTGCCGGGGAGAGTGTAGCCATTTTTAAAAGAGTAATGTGCATTTGATGAGTGCCTGTTAGGAAAGAATTGGGTATTAAAAATGGAAGGTAAGAACTTGCGTACAGAGCATGTAGAAGCCCTGCTCCCCTGCCCGCTTTCCAACATAACTGTTAATGAACTTAGGGTAGAAATAGATGTTTGAATTTCTGTGTGAATGACTTAAAAAAAATAGAAATTTTGAAAAACAAATCTCATGATTTCACTCAAGTGGTGATGTAAGCACCACCCATTTCACTAACCAATTGACAGGAACATTTGAAGAAGGAGCCTCAAATAAAAACATGAAAAACATCATCCATTATGGTAAGAAATGGCTCACATTTCTACTTTTGAATTTCCTATCAAAGATCTAGGAGGAGTGACACAAATGCACATAATTCCCCCATCTTCTCTACCAAATTTTCATGGTTTAGCAAATGAAGATCCAAATACATTCTTATTTGAGTTCAAAATACTTTGTAGAGGATATGCTTATTGTACTAATGATCAAAGATTGAAAGTGTTTCCTCTTACTCTAAAAGGAGCAGCTCTCTGATGGTTCATGAGCCTAGGTGGGAACTGCATCCAAACATGGGAGGACATGAAGAACATATTCTTGAAGAAGCACCAGGGCTATTGCAAGGCCAATGAAGATATTTTCAATATGATACAAGGGGAATATGAAAGCTTGGAGGGCTATGTGGATCGATTTCAACACAACCTTAAAAAATAAAGCATAAGCATTTGGAAAAAAGATCTTGAAAACACTCATTCTTAAAGGAATCAAAGATGAATTTTTAGAACTCTTAAATCTGATAGGAAAAGGTGATGTTTTTCAGTTATCATATGATGATGTTTGTGAGTTGTGCATAAGGTATTCAAGAGGAATTTCCAAGGCTGGTAAGAATTCTAGAGAAGTTTCTTCTTTCTTTTTCAAATTTACTACAAGAACAAGAGACATAAGAGCTGAAATCAATGTTTTATTTGGAAATTTTAAATATGATTTTATTAGCTCTTTAAATTCACAATTGAATGTTTTGCAGGTTCGGAAAAATCAAGAATTTGATGAAGTGTTTTGCCCTCATTACCGAAAGGAGCATCCCATAGATGGTTGTTCTTCCTTATCTAATTTGGAAGTGGCATATCAAAGAGATGGGGAAGCTGCAACAAGGTCAACAGGTATGGTTCAAAACGCTTCCTCTTCATTCTTTTACTTGCATAATCCATTATGGAATACTCACATGTTAGAGCAGCCATGTCAATCGCAATATAACCACCACCAATCTTGTTTACAAGTTTGGCATGGTTCACCTTATGATTGCATGACTACTCTCCCTCATCTTGTAGCACAAACACATTCTCCATATTCTTCACCAGCTCTTCCAGAACATCCTGCTTACATATCAAATTCATTCACTCAACCCAATCATCTACATCATCAAAATGCTCCATTCTGTACAGAATTTCCTGCTCAACTCATTCCACACCCTTACCACAATAAACCAGTACAACATGCTTATAGTGTTGAACTACAAAATTTACGCACCCTTCCCACCCATTCTATCTCACATGCACCATTAGAGAAAACTTATATTGAGATTTAGAATGTTTCAAATTTAAAAATTGTAGAAGCTATGGAAGAAAATGAGGTTTCTTTTAGTATGCATCAACAAGTCAGTTTCAAAGCTCAAGAACTTCATGATATGATGGCTATGGGAAATAAAAAAAGTAAATGATATATTGAAGATTGGTTTCACTCCATCACTTGTTTGTAGCATCACTCTATACTTCAACAATTTTTGACACCATCTTTTCAAGGGAAGTTGGCTTCTCATACCCCAATATTCATTAATATGCATTTTTCAAATTTGGGTATGTGCATACTTGAAGCCTTATTTCTAAAATGGTTCCATTGGAAGTACTCATATACGTAGTTATATTCATTTTTTTAAATAAAACTAGGTTAGTGTAAAAAATAAATAAATAAGGACATAAATAAATACATTTTGTTTTTATGTAAAATTAGTTGTTTTTTGCAACATGCTATGGAAATCAACATCGGTGATAATTTTTTTTATTTAATTTGTGTATGTAGATAATTTATAATGGAAATAATAGTTCTACAAACATTCATTTTTATTTTTATCACCGATTTAAAAAAATGCTTGAATATCATATTTTTTTGGCTTATGGGCTTGATGGAATTTCTAAAAATAAAGTTAGGACAGTCATGTTTTGAGGGACCAAAAAGGAATATTTTTAAAACTTGTTTCTATCTGAATTAGCCCTTCCTATATACTTTCCAACCCAATTTGAATCACTCAATTTGGATTTGAAATGAAAAGGTTAGAACCAAAACATTGACAGTGTGTCTAGTAGGCAGCTCAAGAACACATATGAGACAGTCAGTTTTTGGAGGTCTAAATGGATATATTTTTAAAACCTATTTCTATCCTAGGTAGCCCTTGATATATACTTTCCAACCCAATTTGAATCACTCAATTTAGATTTGAAAAGAAAAAGTTAGAACTGAAACATTGACAAGGTGTCTAACGGGCAGCTCAGAACATAGTTGGGACAGTCGGTTTTTGGAGGCATACATGACTATATTTATAAAATTATTTTCTATGGTAGATTCCCCTATGAATATAATTTACAAAGCAATTGGAATCACTCAATTTCGTTATCGTATGAGGAATTTAGGACCAAAATACTGACTGCCTATCATAAATCAACACTCTTGAAATTCTGTTTTCTTGGCTGTTCATTAACGTATTTGACCTATCAATTATTCTTGTCTTCAAAACCTGTTTCTGTTGGAGATAAATAAATGAATCTACTTTCATCATTCGAATCCAACATCAAACGAAGAATCTATGCTTAAAACATTCACTGTTGTTCTAAGTGGGGTAATCGAAAATGACTATGTTATGTAGGTTGTTCTAAGAAAATTTGACATATCATAGCATTGAATTTTTAAAACATGTTGCTACTAGAGATAAACCTTTGAATTATCTCTCATTTGGATTTGGAATCACTCAAATCGGACGAAAAACAAAGAAGTTATGATTGAAACACTGCAGATTAGCATGATTGGCCACTGCTCTCCCACAAGTGACAAATAAATTTTACTTTGATATTTTCTCCATGGATTTGTTATACAGAGTAACTACTTGTTGTTTTTTGCATAATTCTTGGATTAGGGGAGCCCGCACACCTCTCTTTCTCCACGATTTAATGTTTTATTGCAGGTAGATACTCGTTTTTTGCAGGTCCTAGGAGAAAAAGAATGTCAATTTATGGACAAGTGATTCTTGAAAGAAATCTTAATGAAACAAGAGAATTTCGTCCAACTCATTACCCAATAGATTCATAACAGAAGAAATGAAGAATTGATTTCCATTTGAAGATTCATGTCTTGTCACTGCTGCCAAAACATTTTTCAAAGAGATTAATTTTTTACATAATATCATAGTTGTTGTAACATAATTTATTTATTTACATACTGTTTTTAAATAAAATGTTTTTTTTTTTTTTATTTATCTTATATTTTTGTGTTTTAGGTGTTGTTTCATTCAAACTGTAACCCATCCTCAGCATCAATATCCTGAATAGTTAATTCTTTTTTTTGTGCTTTTATTTTATGATTGTGCATTTTGTTGTTCCTTTTCAAAAAAGGAACAACACTTTTGCATTTTTGCTGTTCCTTTCAAAGGAACAACACTTCTGCATTTTGCTATTCCTTTTCAAAAAAGGACAACACTTTTGCACTTCTGCACTCTGGTGTTTATTTTCAAAAAATGAACAACACTTTCGCACTTTTGCTGTTCTTTTTCAAAGGAACAACACTTCTGCATTCTGCTGTTCCTTTTCAAAAAAGGAACAACACTTTCACATTTTTGCTGTTCTTTTTTAAAGGAACATCCCTTCTGCACTTTCACATTTTTGAGCACTTCTACACATTCACATTTTTGCTGTTCATTTTCAAAGGAACAACACTTTTGTGCTTTCACGTTTTTGCTGTTGCTTTCCGAAAGGAACAACACTTCTGCACTTTCACGTTTTTGCTATTCGTTTTTAAAGGAACAACACTTTTGCACTTTCACGTTTTTGCTGTTCCTTTTCAAAGGAACAACACTTTTGCACTTTCATGTTTTTGCTGTTCTTTTTTGAAAGGAACAACATTTATGCATTTTCACATTTTTGCAGTTCCTTTTCAAAGGAACAACGTTTCTGCACTTTCACGTTTTTGCTGTTCCTTTCTGAAAGGAACAACACTTCTGCACTTTCACGTTTTTGCTGCTCATTTTCAAAGGAACAATGCTTCTACACTTGCATGTTTTTGCTGTTCCTGTCCGAAAGGAACAACATTTTTGCTTTTTCACGTTTTTGTTGCTCCTTTTTAAAGGAACAACACTTTTTCACTTTCACATTTTTGCTATTCCTTTCCGAAATGAACAACACTTTTGCACTTTCACATTTTGCTGTTCCTTTCCGAAAGGAACAACACTTCTGCATTTTCACATTTTTGCTGTTCCTTTCCGAAGGAACAACACTTTCACATTCTTGTTGTTCCTTTTCAAAGGAACAACATTTTCGCATTTTTTGTTGTTTCTCTTAGGGAACAACACTTTTTCACATGCATTTTTTTGCTGTTCCCTACAGGGAACAACACTTTTTCGTGTGTATTTTTGCTTTTTGGTGTGCATTTCCTTTGCTGTTCCCTACAAGGAACACCACTGTTTTTGAATGTTTTTGCTGTTCCTTCAAAGGAGAAACACTTTGGGAGTATTTTCGAGAGCCTCTTTCTTCCTTTTGTGGGATTATTCCTAATTCGTTTCAACCACATTTTACTGATTCCCTTTCATGCATGAAGTACACTACTTTTATGAGGACAAGAATTATGGATTCTTTTAAAGTGAGTTAATATCATTCACGTTATGATCTTTAACAGGACAACTCTTTGATGATAGATTCTTTTCAAAAGGAACACAATTATTTATATACTACTTTATTCCATTGTTTTCTATTGAACATGATATTGATTGATCATCTTAATACCATGCTAGTTCCACCCTTCCTGGTTATAATCTTCTCTGTCTGTAATAAATGAGATTATGGGTATATTTTTTTCTATTGACATGTTCAACTTCTTCCACCATCCTTGCTCTTAAAGAGTATTGAGCATCCCTCTTTTTATCATAAAAATGTGTAATAACAACAAAATTTTATTCGCAGATGGAGGATAGGGGGTCTCATTACGAGCGAGCTTACCATGTTCATAAGGTTGTAACAAACTGACATTCCAATTATGGCCACCACACCAGGGTTATGATCCATTGGATAACCAAATTATCCTTGGAACAGAAGGTCTCATCACGAGTCGGCCTGATCACTTTTGCTACATTCCAGTGAATGGCAGTGTGGTTATTTGGTTACCATGCCAACACACTGATATCTTCTGTAGAACATCACTAGAACTCTCCATTTATAAATTGAGGATATTGGCTCATATGGTTTAAAAAGCAACCCTGCCGAGGCTATGGACGCCTGCTGGTAGCAGAGGCTCTGCTTATGGTATTGAAGTTATATCTTATCGTCAATTATTACTATAATAACCTTTTTTTATTATTTCTTTTTATCAGAGAAGTTATTTCCTTAATTTTTTCCCTGTTTTGAACCTTTATGCATGTGAGATTGCTTTATGATCAATCACATCATTTTTCAGCTAGAATATCGTCAGCAAAACATCTTTTTGGCATATTGCTGTCCTTTTTCTTTTTCGCATAACTTATCATCAATCCAAAGCATCCTATCTCTTATTCATAACTATATTTACACACTCTGCTCTCATTATACCCATAACTCTCGCCGTCCTATCATTGATATGTGTACTCAACTTCATTTACTACTATATTATTCATTCCCTTGCCTTGCCATCAGCATAACACTTTTCATAGGCTTTATGGTCATGGAATCCCTTTTCCAATTGAAGGGGAGAATGTATACATTATGGGATAGCATGCGATATGATTACTGCACTCTGCCATAACTTGTTGATTTGATAAAATAATAGTATTGCATGTGTACAAAAGTTTTTCTGATTGAAATTTTTGCATGCATCTTATCTGTTGCTATTCAAAACTAACACTATGGATTCAAGAACATTGTATGCAAAATAGTGATTTGTTTACAGGAGAACAACAAGTATGTGGGGGAAACTCTATTCGCAGCATGACCACACTATTGCAACTAACAAAAGAGCAACTCGCAAACGTGAACAATTGTTCAAACATGATGTGCTTGCACGGATTCTACCTTTTGCATTACTTTCAACACCAACTCTGCCTATATCAGCTTCAAAAAATGCCAATACATATATGTCATTCCACATTTTTCTTTTTGGAGATAAAACTTGAAGTAAAATAGCATAATTTTCTGATTTATTACGAATTTAGGAGAATTTAATGAAAATCCATTTCGAGCATTATTTATCATCCTTCATTCCACATCTTTACCACTTCCCATATTTCAGCGGCATATCATCTTTCAGTTTGGGGGAGTGTTGTTTTCATTCATTTCTTTCTTATAACCATGTCCTTAATATTCTTTATCATCCATTGATATTCTTATTCATTCTCAACACCTCCCTTGTTCCATGTTGTTTTACACCAAGCATAGAATTCAATAGATGGTAGCAACCACCTCAATTTTTTTTTTCCTAGCATTGCATGAAGGCATGCTAATTCTTCAGAGAGGGGGAGGAATGGCTACGCATGATGGATGTTTTTTACTTTTTTTCTTATTTAAAGCATACAATTTCAGTGTAGAAATTGATTTCCATATGTTTTTAAAACTATGAACTCAATTCTTGTGATTTCTGGAAAACACAGACGTATCATTAAAATACACAAACTCAGATAATTTCATGTTAAATTGGTTCATAAAATTTCGAAAATCATGCACTATCACCTACAACCATTTTGTTTATATCTCATGATCCATGCATCAAAACGATATGATTTTTGGATCATAGAGGCATTCATATATTATAAATTTACTTGCAACATTTCAACAAAATCTGGTTTGTAGTTTTTGGGAAAATGGTTAATGAAGTTTGCTGTTACTTATATCATATTTTGCTGCAACTTCATATGTACATAACTTGAACGTGAATGTAAAAATTGTTATATCTTCATCAAGATTGCTAAAATTGAATATTCATTAATTAAGGAAGATTTATTTGTTCTATCCATTTCATGAGCTAGGATGAACAAATTTTTTATTGCTTGGTTAACACATGGGTTTTGTCTTTGGGTTGTATGAGGACATGCAATATATTTAGTTTTTGTTGCATGAAGACATGCAATATATTCAGTGTGGGAGTATGTTGGGCCATTAATATACCATTACTATTATCACTTTTGAATGCTTATTCCACCAATTTCTACCATTCTTTATCACGTCATTTATCATAATTTATTATTTAAATCCATTTTATAATGATATATGCTCTTATGGAGAAATATTATTTATTCTCCTTTATTTTTAATAAATTGATGATTATGCATGATTTTATCAATGATGGTTTATTAATAAATTGGTTGTAACATTACTCATCATTTTTAACCTCTAAGATAATTTCTAGATTGAAGATTTGATCATTATATGTCGCAACTCAGAAATTCGCAGGAATAAAAAGTGACAGTCTTGAGATTGAGATTCTGGGCAAATGAAGAAGAATCTGGAAAATCCGAAACATGGGTTTTGTCCAAAACGGACCAAGTTAACTTTATAACATAATGATTTGCTCATATTTGGCTTGTATTGAGAGAAATGTATGGTTCTTTGAGAATAATTCTCTCAGATTTGTTGTGTGGCTGTTTTCGAAATCTCAACTGCAAAGCTAAATTCTCCTTGCTCTTGTTGAAAGATGGATGGAAATATATTTTCTTATTGATCAATTGGTTAGAAACAATCCAATATTGTTATGAGAGATCATTTTTACTATTTGATTTCTCCTCTTTATGATTATAAAATGAGAGTATGTATTATGTATTGGGAGAGGATGGCTGAGAGAATGTAGAATTATGATTTGAGAATTAAAGATTCATGATTCATGATAAGATAGTAGGAAAAATGGATTGTTGCACCATTGTAATTCTCAAGGCTTTTTCTATTGTAATGATTTCACAATTTGATGATTAATATATAATTTGGAAGTTGTTGTTCATTCGTCTCATATGAAGTAGCCCAGCAGCATCCGCTGGCGGCTAATGGCCCAACCTCTGGTGGATTACGCTGCTGCTGTGTATTATATCTTTACAATTTCTGCCATGTGATGGTCTGATTTTATTTCTATTTATCGTAATCATATTACTTTACTGCTTGGTATTTCCAGATTGAATGAATTGATCTGTTTTATATACTGTACTTAAATTGCGTTGCTATTCATTTCCTTCTTAACAGAGATCACTGCTTTTCACAAGCAGATTGTTGTGCTGTTCATTTCATCCACAAAGCTGCGTTGATCACTCCAGTAATTTAATAGTTTTCTCTTCATTATATCTATATAAGTTTGGCTGTTCATTTCTAATACTTAGTGCTGTTGTTCATTTACTTTTTGCAATTATTTAAGCTTGCCTTTCAGCATTCTTATAGTTAGCACAATTGTCTCATTTCAATTAAGTCGCAATAGCACGATTGATTTAATTCTTTGCAATTTCCAATTGGTTATTTAGTGTTGTGTGTGAGATCAACAACTGTAAAGGACATTGGCTATCACTGCCTAAGTTCTCAGATTGTGGATCTTATTTATGCTTGATTTAATTTATATCAGTTAAACAAGGAATGAGTTATTGCTACTGTATCCTTGACTGATAATTGCTTTTACTTTGTCGAATAAATGGTTTAGTTTCCGAGCATCGAGTTTCCTTTAATTGCAAGTGAGTTTTATTTAAAGCATTCATTTACTTTTGGATTTAAAGCACTATACTACCAAACATTACTCTTGAGTAAATAGCCGCCTCAAACTGAGTACACTCTTGAAATAAAAAGTCGTCCCTGGGTTGACAATTAATGTGAAGATAATTAGGAGTTAAAAGACACCTTTTTATCACTCAACACCAATCTATTTCACCTGTCCCATGGTGATGTGTCTAAGGAAAACCTTTCCCTTACTGAAGACAACATTGTAGCTTTTGTCCTCCAACATCGTGATTGATACCAAGGTCTTCTTCAGTCCAGGCACATACTTCACATCTGTCAAGGTGATAAGAGCTCCATGGTCCCTTTGAAAAGAAACTGTGCCCACTCCTGAAACACTATACCTTTCATCGTCACCCATCTATATGCGCATATTGAGGTCTTTCTCCTCCAAGGTACCGAATAAACTATTATCGCCGGCCATGTGGAATGAGGCTCCATTTTCAAGAAACCAACCACAACCCATCATGGATGACACCATGCATGCGATGAGGGTGAAGTCCATCTCGAATTGAGAGGCTAATGCCACATCTTCAGATCCTTCCGAGGATCCCTTCTTGGACTTCTTCGATGGGAAATTAGTCGCATAATGACCCATATCATGACAGTTAAAGCATCTCAATTTAGACTTTTCAACCTTCTTCCCTCCATAAGAAGAATTCAATTCAGAATGGGACGCCTTCCCCTTCCCTTTCCTCACATTACTTGCTAAGGCCAGATTTTCTTCATCATCCTTGGATGAAGAAACATCTCGTTTGCTCCTCGTGCTCTCCTCCTGCATGAGATCTGACCATAGTCGTTCCCAATTCGACAGTTTCTTCCTTCCATTCACAGAGTCCAAGTAGCTATTCCATCTCTTTGGAAGGCCAAGGAGAGCGAGGCTCACCATCTCATCATCAGTAGTAGTTATTCCCACACTGCTAAGCTCATCTCTGTAAGTGGTGAGCTTGTTCAAATATGTGGAAATAGTATCACCGTTCTCCATCTTGATTCTTCAAAGCTTGTCCTTGAGCGCCAATTTCCTCCGGTCGCTACTTTTCTTGTAGAGGTCCTTCAATGTCTTCCACATTAAATATGGAGTATCCTTCTCATGGAGACTCGAGACAATATGGTGTCGAACTCCCTCAAGGATGATCTATGTCGCCCTCGCCACAATCTTCTTCCATTCAACCAACTCTTGCATTAGGTGAACTTGGCTTTGGGATTTCTTGATCAATGAAATCCTTCAAGCCGTTGTCTTCTAATACAGCCTCCATACGATCTTTCCATGCTATGTAATTCGAGTTGCCATCCAAGGCATACTCAAGTCTCAAGCCATAGAACACCATTGACCAACCTGAAGTATGAGATGAATTCGATTTGTACCTGCAATCCCAAACTTCAAACTTTGAATTCTCTTCTCTGTATACTATTCACATCTCTGATAACCTTTTCTCCGATACCATGAAGAATTTCCTACAAATTCTCTACAAATCTACCTCTGAGATCTCTGTAGAAAATCTGAATATAGATTAACTTGATAATATAATATACCAAAGAAAAATACTATAATCTACTTCTACTATCAATTTTCTTTGCGGAAGCTTAAAGATTGAGTAAGATCAAGTTGAACACATATAACCAGAAGAAGAATCAATGCACATGAAACACAAAAAATACTCAGGGGAAAGCCTCAGCTAAAAACCTCACTATCTGTATTATCATACAAGGTGGAAATACATTAAGATTACACAAAGCCTTAGCTCCCATAGCTAACTAGCTCTCAGTACAATCCTCCTGGATGCTCACAGGCAAACAAGGCTTCTCACAAAACTTGCCCTCCAAGCCTCCTATTTCCTTGGGCTATTTCTCCTGGGTGATCCTACTATTACCAAGTATAACACTGATCACTCACCCTGTAAAACTACACAATCCTTAAGGAACCTTATTCCTTCTGCATGGATGAGTTTCTTTAATAGGAAAACTCATGCAACTGATAGTAACTTGTCCCTGTCTTTCATCTCAACTGGGTCTTTCTCTAAATAGACATGCATGAGTTATTTATGAGAGAATCTTCAGTTATCTGGAGTACACTAGTTTGATACATGCATGCATTAACTGACTGAACTCACAATTAGTTCCTCAAACTGTTTGGAACTAATTTAACTAGACATAACCTAGTTAACTCAGTTAACTAATTACAACTCAATTATAACTCATCCTTATCTCCTTAATCAAGGGATAATCTCCTTAATTTAAGGGATAACTGTTGCATGACTTCACAAAGACTTCTAGCTTGAATTTCTCCAACTAATTAATCTAAGATGAATTAATTAATTATTTTTCAAGCATCTGGTGAGACTAAATTCAAATTTTAATTCTAAATTTTAATTCAAGGACAAATTAAAATTGGAATATTCTGAATACTATTTTTAGCATTTCTTGTTGCTATTCTCAACATAAGCTCTCACTTGATTTCAAGCATCTTATGTTTTATTTTCTTCACATTGCATATTAAGAGAGAGAAGCACATTGTTGAAGTGCAAGATCAAGAAAGGGCTCATTCCATGGATGGGGATCTACATGCCCAATTCTATAATCACTCCTCACTAGCTGTATCATTCTTGATTAATAAAACTAATATTTCATATCTCCATTTGGTTATTGCACTTATATTTTTGTTGTTATATGTTTCGATTTGCGTACCATATTTTTTTGCAAGGTTTTCCTAACATTTTGTTGTAGATTTGAAGCATAGACACAATCACCTCTTGTTGTTAGGGTTATATGTCCCCTTTAAATTAAGTGAAGGGATTTCACTCATTTGCATAAATACTTCATACTAACACTTGTCATGATAATTTTTTCTTTGTAACTGGAATGCCTTTGTGTAGAAGATAGATTGCATTGTTTTAATCTAATTGATTGAGTTGATGTCTCCTTTCCTTTTATGCATTTGAAAAATTCATGTCCATATTGTAAAATATTCCCAAGGCAGGAAACTTTAACTCAATCGATGATAAGGCTTTCTTACCATATACCAACTCATAGGGAGTAAAACCTATGGTGGGATTTCATGCGGTATTATATGCCCATCCTACTTCTAACAATTTGTTGGCCCAATCCCTCTTACTTAATTTGATTGTATTTTTTACGATGTTCTCTAGCTCCTTATTGGTTACTTCAAGTTTTCCATTAGCCCATGGATGGAAAGGAGTAGTTTTCCTATGTTTAATGTGGTTTTACTTCATGATTTTCTTAATAAAATTTGTAGTGAATTGAATACATTGAACAATAATTATTTCCCTTGGAAATACAAAGTTATAGAATATGTTCTCTCTCCAAAACTCAACTTCTTTTTGTTCTGTAGTTTCTTTAAATGCTTTAACTTTAGCCATTTTTTTAAGTAATCATTGCATCCTAAGGCATGTATCTTTTTCCCTAAAGAAGGATATATAGGTCCCACAAAGTTCATATCCCATTTATCAAAAGGTTGTAATGACACTTGCGGATGGGTTGACATCTCACTTTTTCTAGTCACGGTTTACTGACCTTTGAAATTCATTGTACTGAGAAGTGTATCTCTGGGCATCCTTGCGAGCGTAAGCTAAAATTATCTAGTCTGTAGGATTTTGTAAGCTATCCTTTTTGCAAAAGTGTCCTCCACATGTTTTAGCATGAAATTCATGGAGGATATCATTCACTTTATCCATACTCACACATCTCATCAATATTGATCTAGTTCAATCTTGAATGAACATCTTGCAACCCAAGTGTAGGGTACACTTTGTTGAACATGTTTACATATTTTCTTTTTGTTTGATGGTGTTGGACCCGTAAACATGTAAGGGGATCTCCCCGGTAAGAAGTCCCAATCAGACCTCAGACCATTTGGTGTAGGAGTCCCAGCGGTGGGTCGTATGGTAATGCCTTGACCACAATGTCACACAGAGGAAAGTAATATAACTTTGTCAATAGCAAGTGTGTGATTGTTGTAGTGAGTCAAGGAAGGTGTATGAGAGGTTCTAACATAGGTGGGTTGAGATGAGGGTGAAGGTGAGTTCTAGGTTGAAAGGGATCAATCCCAACTCGGTTAGGAACACACAACACATAGGGCATACACAACTTCCGTGGAGCAGTCCACTAGGATGCGGTAGTCACAACATATAAGGTAAGATAACATGTACAACACTCACGGATTAGTCCGAATGAGTGCAACGATTGTTACAGAAAGGTTCATGTGAAAATTCTATCTGATTTCTGGCAGAGAAGTCGACACAGACGGGAAAACATTAACAACATATACAACACATTTCCATTAATAGATTATTCATTACAACAAATGAATTAGTTCAGATGTAGAACAGAGGTTAAAGCAACATGCATTACAAGTGTTAAAGATCAGTCTTACAACAGATACAATACATGCATGAAAACATGTTAGCTCTTATTATATAAATAAGTGTAAGTGTTTCGGGGAAAACTAGTGTCTTGTCAAACGACTAGCCCTTTAGGTTTGGCAGCTACCCTAGAAACAACAACTGAAAGTAATTCAATGATTTCTTCTATGTGCAACAGATAAGAGAAAGATAAAGGAACCAACCTGGAACTTCCGCTTAATCCCTTGCTTGATCTCTCTCCCCCTTGACAGAGCTTGCAACTCCTCTCTGTACTTAACCCACTTGGAGAGTACCTGTACAAGTACAACAACAAAGAACCGTCAAAGCATCATGATCTATTACAACAAAAACATTACAGAATCAGATATATAATGAACAAATGATAGCATTCACAAATGATAACATTCACAATTGCACAATCATATGGAAGAAAACTTGAAGAACTTTATTAAATAGAAGGGAGAATTACAACCCAGTTATCTGATCCAACATCATCCTCCTAGCTTCAATCCCTCTTCACCTCATGAAATAGCAAGATCACACCAACAATATAATGCTGTTTCCTCAATTACAAACTATCAGCATTTCCTTGCAATTCACAATATTCTAGCCCCTGGATCTCTTAGATGAGGGATCCATTTATAGATGTGTGCAAGGGTGTGAGTCATCTTTGGGGTTTGATTAGTGTCATTCCACTTGTTACTATTGGTTCCACTTGGAGATTTCTTGGATCTCTTACTCATCCTTGGGTGAATTCAGAGAGGCAAGTGGCATAGGAGAGGTTTCTAGAAGATTCCATGAGAAACCACCTAGCAAACTGTCTCGGACATTTGTCCATCCTCACCCATCGCACCCTATATAAGGCCTAATCAGCATGCATTGTACCCTGACAGTGTACCACTCAGTATGCATCGTACCTTACCAGTGGAGCAGTCAATATGGTTCAGTTTAGGCCGTTTCTGGATGGTTTCTTAGGTGGAATTTTTTGGGAATGATGTAATCAGATGGCTATGTTCTTTTAGGGTATGAAACAAATCTTTTAGGGGTTGAATATCCCTAGTTTATTGACATATAAGTTTAGGGTTGATGTGCCCAAATATGTCTATAATAGTTGCCTCCTAAAGCATGAAGTCATAAATATTGATTTCGGGTGAAATGCTTTATCATGAGGATTTGAGGTTTCGAACTGGGAGGTGACTTGCATAAGTTACAATACAATACATCATCATAATATAATTTTGATGATCTGGCTGAGGTAGGCATTCACATGCTCAGCTTTATAAATTCATTTCATGTACATAGTCAGATAGTTGTCTACAGATGCAGAATGGTGATTCTTTAGATGTAGAGTCATCATCCATGGTTCAGATAACCATCTGTGTAGTGTCATTGTACATTTGATGTTTTTATATCCCTGAATATATCGCAGCCTGGATGGATGAAACTAGATTTGGGGTCTTCAAACTCGTTCAATCTTCGCTCGATGTACAAGTTAATCCATGTGAAGAGATGTTCTGAAGTCGAACATGGAAAGACACCGCCTGATTACCAGCCAATAATGTGAGTTGTTAACAGACGTGAGAGGAATAATCGATAATGATGATGACCCTCAAGGTACTACAGTACAATTCACATGGTGTGAATATATGATTTGATGTCGAACACCACACAAAATATTTTGGTCGAAGGCCATTGATGTCAACCTATCGCCAGAAGTGAGAAACTTGCCATTGATGCATGCAAGCTTCAAAGCACTGAAAGGGGTGTTTCTAAGTCAACTTCTTGGATAATGAGTTGATGTCGACAAGAAGTGACTTGTCATAGGAGGGCCTTAATGTATCCCACATCTACTACACGAAAAGAAGCAAATGATTTTTGGAGGTGAAAATGGACTGACGACACAAGGTTTAGGAATGGCGGTCATGAGAGATGAAGGTTGAAGGTATTGCAATGGATGAGGCATTAACTGGATTGTGGTTTCTCAACTAAATGACTTCTTTTGAACATGTCGATGACACTGAGATGGATTGGTAGCGTTAACCCCAAAAGATGGATGGTGTGAAAGACCAATGGTGAGATGACTAGTGAACGGAATAACCCAACCTGACTCAATAATGGTGATGGAGTGAAAGTGTCATGTTCAAGAACGACCTGCTACCATAAGTTCTTCAAGATTTTTCCTTTTTTCCCCAGTCATTGCTGACCAGTACCTATTTATTTTTGTCAAGCTTGAGGAGGATAACATATGCTTGTTCTACAATTCGCCCTTCGGGCAAACCTGTTGCTATGTTTTAACGAGTCTAGCAACAGTGAAACTCGGTCTCGTTTAGAATGGACAATTTTGCCATTATTGTTTTAACGAGTTTAACGACAAGGATAACTCAGTCCTTTTCATGTTTAGAGAGTTTGAAAAGGGACGAAAAGAAAACTCCAAGAGTTCTTTTTCATAAAATATCCCTCAAGTCCGAAAAAGGATAAAATAATACAAAAGGGATGACTTTTCTGATCACTTTAACGAGCCGAAAAAGACAAGCACTCGAACTTTTTCATAAGATAATCCCTCAGGTCCAAAAAATGATAAAATAATATGGGAGGGATGACATTTCCAATCACTTTAACGAGCTGAAAAGGTCAAGGGCTTGACAATCTTTTCATATATAAAGAGTCTGAAAAGGGTTTAAAGGAGACTTGATTTTGATGAACGAGTGGTCTCTAGGGTAGCAACTGGTTATGGTGAATTTGGAACTTCTCAAAACATGGTGAATTCTGTGAAGAGGCTGCCTAATAAGATCACTCGTCGCAACTGTTCCTCAAAAGGGTAAACAACCAAGTTAAAGCGTATGATAAGTCAAAGGGATGGCAGTGATGAGATGTACACAACCAAGGCTCAAAAGGCTGATAGAATGGCAATCACAATGGTTATTTAATTGAAGGTGGGTTCATTTTTGACAAGCTTGAACCATGGGGGAACTATGCTTGGTTGCAGTTTTTTATTTTGTTATATAAGCTTGAAATGACAAAACTAAAAATTGGAAAAACGAAAAAACTAAAAACTGAAAATGAAAATTGAAAAATGGAAATGAGAATGGTTTTCATGCCCCCAATATGATGAAAAGGAGAGTCTCATGTAACCAGATGGAAATCACTGTGGTTAGGTAGGATTGTTTCATCCAGAATAGACAAAACACCTCCTTAGCTTTGTCCATAATAGACAAAGGTGAATGGTGTGTCAGATCAATCACATAACCTACATGGAAACTTATCTTTACAACTAAGTGCATCCAAAATAGACAAGGGTGCATGCCCCCCTAAGCTTCGTTACATTCACCAGATTACTCCTGGCTATCAAGTGGATGGAATGAATGTTCATGTGATACTGTTGACGTAAATGGACCATTTAGGGATGATGATTAACTTAGAGCTATGTTTGGACTGGGAAATGAAAGCTGGTCAACGGTGACAATTTTGCCTTCATGTGGGAAACACATCACTTGGAAGAGTGTTGAAACAATAGCTTCCATGTTATAAACATAGTCACACCCAAGGAGTAAATTGTAAGCTAACAGTCTTGGGACTACCATCACATTCAGATGAACGGGTTTCCCTCCTAAAGTGATCGATAACTTAGGAAGGATCCCTAACAGTCGACTGGTTCCTTTGTTAAAGCCTAACAGATTCTATGTAACAGGCATAAGCAGTGGTGAACCAAGCGCTTTCCAATCAGTTGAGGAAAGGATACTCACTGATGCACCTTCATCTATGATAGTGCCAAACATGATCAGTTTACAAACTTGCGCTATGATCCGGAAAGGTACGTAAGAAGGAAGGTAGGATCTTTCCAATTGATTCCAATCAAAGGAAGTGACTAGACTACTTGGAGGGGGTACCGAATAAATGGGTGAATTAGCCCCTTGAGTTACAAGACCTTGGGGGTTTTCCTCTTGTTGTGAAGGAACGGGCGAATTGCCCCCAAGTTCATTAGAATCTGAAGTAACAAAAAGAATTTGAATGGTATCATTCTCACTCTCTTCGGGATGGGTACGATTATTTGAAGGCGAAATTGGGTCAACTGTCACCTCGACTTGTTTACTTTGGTTGGGTGTAGACTCATTAGATTCTCTTTCAGAGAGAGTGGTTTCGACCGACGGTTGATTTAAGTCAGCCGTTTTTTCAACTAGTAAAGGACTTGGGGAGAGTTTCTTGTATCCAGATGGAAGTCATTGCGGTGAAGCACGATGGTTATCCAACACTCTTTTGGCTTCAACCAAAAAAGGACAACGATGAAGGGAATGATTACCTTCACATAACCTACACGGAACTTTGACCTTTCCTTTCTGTCCATGAACTTTACTATCACTAGTCGAAGGAGTGTTACCAGCATGATCTCTAGAAGTTGATGACATGGGATGGTTTGAATGGGGAGACCATTCATTCAAGATCCAAGGAAAGCAAGGAAAATCTCGATGAAAATGGTCTCCTCTACAAATTATGCATGGAAATTTGGGTTTGGGAAGTCTAATGTGCAGATTTTCACCAGATGATGCATTCAAAGAAATGGTTGCTTGATTGCTCCCTTGCTAATTTGGCTTCTTCTTCTTCTCCTTCCCTTTCTTCTTCTTCTCAGCCACTTGGTTACTAGCATCACTACTTTCACCAAGTGAAGAGGAAGAAGGGGAGGGAAAAGCAAACGAAGAATAAGACAAAGGGTCAACTTCAGTATCAGCTGGAGGTTGATCCGATTCTGGAGGAATCATGGCATTTTAAACCACAGAGGTTGAAAACAACCATACTGGCAGGCCAATAGTAATTCCCGGAAGGGATAATGTAGCCATATAAGGAGCACCGATATTTCCCCAAGAGGAAAAAGGACTAGGATTCCCTTCAAAATTGATTCCTTGATCAATGGACTCTGGATTCGTCGCCATATGTCTCAATCTAAGATCAACTAAGGAATAGGAATGTTAATCCGAATTCAATTAATTTTAATGACGCTTTGACACAAATTTTCTTTTTCAGTTTTTAAGAGTCGAGAAAAAGCTAAAGATGACTCTAGTCTCCTTCAATTTTTAATGAGCCTGAAGTGACAAGTGCTCAGATGGACCTTTTCTTTTAAAGAGTTGAAAAGGAACGAAAGTGACTACTTTGGAAAATCTAGATAGAGGGATTACCAAACCAATCGCAAAACTGCAATAGACACCTTGGTGATAAATTAAAGAGAAATTAACAAGGACTTATGTATGGCAGCCAATCTTCCCGAATGCTGTGTTCAGTGCATTGCGATTAATAACGTGGCAGAGTCAGCTTCCTATGGATAAAGGATATAAGCTTATTGTGGTCTCCGAATATATACACGACGGTACGGGGAGCAAAAGTCTATGCTAGAACTTGTCATATCAAGGAGGAGGAATCACGCAACCTTGAATGAAAATGATAGTTACTAGTTTTAATGACGTCGGAACATGTCTCTAGCCTAGACTTCTAGATGTGTTGCGTTAAGTTCCAAAGCGTTGTTAGGTTCATTGAAATTTATTTTAAAGTTGATCTTGTTTAAAGTTTTCCTTTCAATGGTTCACCGCATGATGTTGATTTTGAAATTCCTAAAATGAAATCTACAATGATAAACAATCTTTGTTTATTTTGAGCAATGAAAATCCTAGCTACTAGGGAAAGAAGACTACAATTATTTCAAACAAAGAGCAAAGAGCACAAATTAGTACATTTTCATAAATCATTTTTCGCACACAAACTACAAAATGCTAAATGCAAATGCATGTATTTGTTTTCATTCCCCTTAATGTGAAAAATGCCAAAAAGGAAAACTAAATGTAGCAAAGATCTGAGATATTTTACTCAAAGTGACATTTTCGACAATTTCTTTTTCAAAAGAGAAAGGAAGACTAAACGACCCTTTTCAATTTTGAATAAAAAATGCTTTTGACACTTCGAATAAAAACAAATCAAACCAAATACATGACGAAATGTTCAACTGACTATCCAGGGAAGGAAGAATCCACGACACTTCTCTTTTCAACACAAAACGACAATTACAACACTTTTTGTACCAAAGCAACAGATCGATTTAAGCAAATTGTCGAAAAAGGATTGTAAATGATGAACAAATACACAAAAACATTTACTAATCCTAATCTAATGGAGGCCGATCTATGTGATGCAAGTAGGCTTCAGTAAGGAGGCATTGTTCATAATTAGCAAAACATCTAAACAAAATTGAAAACAAGGTAAAAAACCCCCAATTTCTAGAATGGAAAAAGGTTTAGTCAGTCATCGCACCTGGGCTTCATAGAAACAAGGATTCATCACACTTTTCACGCTCGGAAGGTGCGATGCATATTGGGTTAGAGTGACAGATAGTGCGATGGGCCAGGGAGTGCAACTAAAGTGGGTTTTGGCTCAGATGTGCAGCTGTTTTCAATGAGTTAGGTTGAGCTATGATGAATAGTAAAGAGAAAAGTATAGAGGGAGGACTTGAGAGGTTACTGAGCTACAAAAAGGGAATCTAGAATGCTTGTAGGTCAAATTTTTAATTCATAAAATAAACCAGAGATTGACTGAAGCAGCATTCATCTACTATGCAATTGCAGAGCAAGAGCAGTTCGAAGGCTACCTGGCTGACTTCAGGCTCTGTCTATAGTTTATAAAACAAAAAATAACAACAAACAAACATCTATTCTTCCCCAGTAGAGTCGCCAATTTGTTTCGGGGAAAACTAGTGTCTTGTCGAATGACTAACCCTCTAGGTTTGGCAGCTACCCTAGAAACAACAACTGAAAGTAATTCAACAATTTCTTCAATGTGCAACAGATAAGAGAAAGATAAAGGAACCAACCTAGAACTTCCGCTTAATCCCTTGCTTGATCTCTCTCCCCCTTGATAGAGCTTGCAACTCCTCTTCGTACTTAACCCACTTGGAGAGTACCTACCCAAGTACAACAACAAAGAACCATCCAAGCATTGTGATCTATTACAACATAAACATTACAGAATCAGATATATAATGAACAAATGATAGCATTCACAAATGATAACATTCACAATTGCACAATCGTATGGAAGAAAACTTGAAGAACTTTATTAAATAGAAGGGAGAATTACAACCCAATTGTCTAATCCAGCATCATCCTCCCAGCTTCAATCCCTCTTCACCTCATGAAATAGCAAGATCACACCAACAATACAATGCTCTTTCCTCAATTACAAACTATCAACACTTCCTTGCAATTCACAATATTCTAGCCCCTGGATCTCTTAGATGAGGGATCCATTTATAGATGTGTGCAAGGGTGTGAGTCATCTTTGGGGTTTGATTAGTGTCATTCCATTTGTTACAATTCGTTCCACTTGGAGATTTCTTGGATCTCGTACTCATCCCTAGGCGAATTCAGAGAGACAAGTGGCGTATGAGAAATTTCTAGAAGATTCCATGAGCAACAACCTAGGAAACTGTCTCAGACATTTGTCCATCCTCGCCCATCACACCCTATAGAAGGCCTAATTAGTATGCATCACACCCTGGCAGTGTACCACTCAGTATGCATCGCACCCTGCCAGTGAAGCAGTCAGTATGGTTCAGTTTAGGCCGTTTCTGAATGGTTTCTCAGTTGGAACTTTTGGGGAATGATGTAATCAGATGGCTATGTTCTTTTAGGGTATGAAACAACTCTTTTAGGGGTTGAAGAGCCCTAGTTTATCGACATATAATTTTGGGGTTGATGTGCCCAAATATGTCTATAACAGTAAGCTCCAATCATACAATTCATCCATGTAAACCCGCTAGCCCCAACAGTGGAACGTTACAGCCACACCCGCCTGCTCCTCCAAAGAAATGAACTAGCTCCGTGCAGTGGAGAAGCCAAGGCACGTTACAATACTGTCCAAGCTCTTTCCAAGATAGTCTTATTAGAAGCTTGGCTGAGCAAAAATTCCCTACAATGATTTATGAGGCAATATTTATAGCAAAGGGTGGGGTGACCCTTGACATTCCCCTTTGTGATAGTTCAACTACCCTCATGACTCTTCACCTACTATATGACTGTTACATCCAACTATTGACACTTGACTTACACTTGACGTGACTCAACATTACAATGCACATGTACTCATGTGAGACAACATGGCTTGAGAAAGCCATGCAAGACATTAATGACACTCGATCCGATGTGGTGAGACCAACTCTTTCATGCTTGTGATGGTGAAGGTGGTGAGCTGATGCCAAACTTTGTCATCTGTGATGGTGTGCATGCACCTCATGCTGACATCTTGCTGAAGCAAACACTTGCCTCCATTGCAACCGGTGCATTGCTTCGACCCCTTCATCCAACTCATCTGCTAACATGCACATGGTATTCTTGGGTGTGGCTGAATTGACAACAAACTGAGTGTCCGTGCTTATCTTCAAGTGTGTGCTGTTGGTCATGCGCATAAAATTGCTGAAGTACATGTTCCACTCCAGTTGGACTTGCTTCTTGTCTTCGCCTTGGTGAGTGCGTTGAATGAGTTGGATTGCATGCATTCACATAATGACATGCATGCTGCTGAATCCCTTGCATGTGATAAACAACACTGCTCACCATGTCTATTCCATGTCAGCTACTGGGATGGATATTTAACTTATATGGGTGCAGTTTCATCTGTGAGTGCGTGTTGCGCCCATTGTTGTTCCTGTTCTTGCTGCAACTCATTCGTCTATTTGTGCAGCTTCATGTTCTTCATTGAGTTGCTACTTCAACACATGCAACTCCTTCTTTGTTCCATTCTTTGTCTTTGCATGATCTCATGTCGCACCGTCACCTCTTAGCCCGTGTCTCCAAATTTGCTTTCATTATCAGTGGATTTGCTTGATCTTGCAATCTTGTCTCACCTCTGTGTCATCAAAAACCTTCCTCTTGCATTCATTGCCTTCGGTATGATGCCTTTAGATGTTGTTCATGATGCTACTCACTGTGATGATGTTGCTATCATATCTTGATGTCCTTGTCTATGAAAAACTTAATTTCTTCATGAGTAGGAAAGTTCATAGACACTTGATCGACTACATCTCCAGGTGTTCTCTGAATGATGTCTTCGACTCTGCTCTCTTGGAAACCATTGTACCTACACTCTTGAGAGGTAGATGAGCACCTGCAATAGATGGGGACATGGAAACACTCATGGCAAGAAATATGTTGGTCGAAAATCAAAATGAACTTGAGAATTGACTTGCAACATACCTGTGTGACTGATCATGACAATTGGGAAATTTTGGTTGGGAGGTCAAGAGACCGACTACCAAGACTGCACAAGGCACAGTCTGGGCTACAAGGAGACTGATTGACTGCTAGAACTGTGCAATGCATAATTTAGTCTGGCTGCTGACTGCTGGGATTACGCAATGCACAATCTCAGTTGGCAATGGTTGTAGGCTCAGTGACTACATTGTGCAATTTTCTTGGGCAACAGTCACTGTCCCTGAGGATTGTACAAAGCAGGCCTGGGGAATAACTGCTGGGCATAAATGCGCATTTCTAGGGAGGTAGAGTCCAGGCCGACGTTAGCCAGACTCGCCGACGAGAAACTGAAAGTGAATGTGAGTGTGAATGCATGCTGATACTGTGTGTAAGCATAAGTGAATTATCATGCATGAAAATGGTGAATGACAGATTCAGAAAGTGGAACAACATGCATGTGGGTGAGGCGAGTCGTTGAATCGGCGATCGTTCACGAAAAACAGTTCCATGCATGTGACAATAGTGAGATGTTGATGAAAAATAAAACGGTGCTAGAACAAGCTAACATACATGTAAATGACAACAAGCATTCAAATAAATCAAGCAAACAATACTCATACAAGTGAAAACATGAAAAGCAACAAAAATGCAGCACAAGGCATGGGAAGTGGGATTACCCCAAAACAATTGAGCTGAATGTGCCGACTTCTCCTAGATGTGATATGGGATGTCAGAGCTACAAGGATGATGTGAGGAATGAGCTCTGCAACATTCAGTTGATGAATTTTGATAACATCGAGGTTGTGACACGCATGCCACAAATCTAGGGGAAGCGATACTTGGTGGGAGGTTTCTGAATTGATCCTTGCATGTAATCTCCAACTGCTAAACATAGATCCCTGAAAGAAGGGATGCCTTTGCATGCTTCCTTGGGAGAAGTAGTCCATGCATGCAAGTCAGTTTTTCTCGGTCCTGGAGGGAACCGGTCAACTCAGCTGCACATGGAAGAGACTGTTGACTGCATGGAGGAAATGAACATTTCTAGCTGGGAGCTGGGTTGACTGCCCAGAAGATTTGTGCAATTTCTTGGTAGAGAAGCTAACTGCTACCCAAATTTTCGCAATTTCTAGGCTGAGCAGCCTTGTGGGGGAAAATTGTGCAATTCCTGCTGGGAGTGTTGACTGACATAATTGCACAATCTTGGAGCCTAGTAGGCTCCTAGACAAGATTGCGCAAATTTTGGAGGGAAGGCTGGTTTCCCTCTCGGAATGCGCAGTTCTCTTGGGGGAGATGCTCAACCTGCAGCTGGACCAAGTTTCGGTGAACAACCTCTGAGCGGAATGGATCAAGCTGTGATCGATAGGCTGTCTTTGTGCAAGAAAAACGTTGAAGGTTTTGAACTTGATGAAGCAAGGCAAGCTATTGTGAAAAGTTGGAAGGGAGGCTCCAAATGAAACTAAGGCAACATTTTGGAGGGTGGTTGTAGCCGCTACAACAAAATAATTTGAAGGGAACCTCATTGTTGTTAGATAGTTGGCTATGTCAATAAACCAAAGGTTATGTGTTGATATGGTAAGAGGTGGTCATTTGGTAATTTATCACGTATCATCTTTCCATTTGCAAGATTTGTTAGTGTTGACAAAAATATTGCAACAACATTTTGACTTCTTGGCTTGTTGATCCAGGTGGATTTGGTGGCCACCCACCTATCCCATTTGGACCCCCACAACTATCTCTTTCAGCTTTTTCAATTTCCTAAATTGTAGCACAATTTACTATTTTTAGTAGTTTTTCGAGTCCTGAACTTCCAGAGCCATTTTGAGGCCCTAAACGACGTTTTTTTGGGAAATCTGGGGGCAGCATGGGTCCATGGACTGATGTTGCCCTTCCTAAAGTGTTAGTTCTTGGATAGATCTTTCTAACGAGCTATTGTACACGTCAAATGGAGAATGTATGACAAAGTTACGACCCTGGGAATTTGATGTACCAATTTACCCAAGCGGGGCCCACAGTTTGGCGTTTCATCTTCTAGGGTTAGGTTTTGGAATGTTAAGGGTTTTCCATTGTTTCTCAACAATAAATAGGCCTTTGAGCCTCATTGTAACACAATTCAGAGCATGTAGCACCACATCTCTTCTCATAGATAACTACATCGCCTAGCTGGTTTTTTCCTTACTGTTTGTAAACAATATTTCAGTATTTTACATTAAATGAAATGAAGTATATTTCCACTGCATATCTGTGTTTATGTTATCTCTCTGAATTTGTTGCGTTCCTGTTTAAGTCTGGATCAGTGGTATCAGAGCGGTCTGTTTTTTTTCTCTGTTTTTTCTTTGCATGTCCGCAACGAGGTCGGGATATAAGAGTTAGGGTTGAACTGGTTTGAACCTTGCAAGACCAGCCTCGCAAATCCCGATGGCCTCCCATGGCGATGGAGAAGAAAGATGAGGGGGCAGGAGATCCTATCAAAATCTTGCTCGAAGAAGCCCTCGAGTGACAACGGAACGCGATGATGGACAACTTTGCCCAAATCCTTCAGCGGCTACCCAGAAGTGACACATCGGCTTCTAGCAGCTACTTTGGAAATGCCACGCCCTTTAACGTACAAGTTAATTTTGAAATCTCCATATTCGAGGGTCAAATAGACACAGATGCCATAGATAAATGGTTAGATCTGCTAGAAGGGTATTTTTCTGTTCATGAATTTTCGAGTCGGGAAAAGATTGTTTTTGCTCTTCTCAAAGCAACCCCCCACATCAAGGAATGGTGGGAAACCTACTGCGAGCAAAAGAATGAAAGCATAGGCTCACTATTTTCAGCCGCACCCACTTGGGATTCATTCTGTAATGTTGTTAAGGAGCAGTACTACCCTGTCAAAAGCTACGAGGACAAATACATTAGATGGACCACACTATGACAGGGGTAGGACCAAGATGTGCCAGAATTCACAAACATTTTTCATACCCTTTGCACACAGTTGGATATCAAAGATTCTGAGCTGCATTTGGTACTCAAATACCATGACTGCCTACACAGATACATCTAGGAAGAGATAGAGTTCCTGAACATCTCCTCGCTCGGCACGACATACCAATACGCTGTCAAAATCGAGCAAAAGTTCAAACAGAAGAAGCGAGACTTTGGATCTGCAAATCTGAAGCCCAAAGGACAAAGCCAAGGCGGGGTGACCCAAGACAACCTGTCGAAGCTGCAAGAAAAGAACAACACCACGAAGCCGAAGAAAGACACAAGAAAGTGGTGTGAGTTCCACAAGAGTCCCACTCATAACACAAGTGAGTGTTGGACCAAGCAGTCGTTGGTGGTCGAGTTGAAGGCTTCTGAATCAGATGCATGTTCGGACCTTGAGCCAGAACCCGACAAGGGGAATGGCAAAGGGAAGAAAATCATTGATGTGGATCCCAGTGCCACTGTTACCACCACCAAGATCCAGAAAAATGAGCCTGAAGATCCAGAGGAAGGGGAACGTCTTTTCCACTCATAGATGTGGGTTAAGGGTTCACCACTGCAATTCATTATTGACAGTGGTAGCCAAAAGAACCTATTTCAGCAGAGGTCGTGAAGCGGTTGGGTCTACTGACTACACCACACCCACAGCCGTACAGTATCGGGTGGATTCATGAAGGACGAGATCTCAAAGTTCGCCAGCAGTGCCGCCTTCCCTACAACATCAAGCCCTTCACAGATGAGGTATTGTGTGATGTTACACCTCTGGATGTTTGTGATGTACTATTAGGCCAGCCATACTTGTGGAGGTGACATGCTATGCATGAGTTAAGGCCTTGCGCTATCATTATTTCTTTGGATAATTCGTTATATAGGATACTAGAGATAGCCCCACCTACCACCACCTCTTTGCTCACTGCTAAGAAAGGCAACAAGCTCATCTCCCAGACTAGGAAATTCATTTTCTGTCTAATTCGCTCCCAAAATAAGGGGAAGATCGTGGCTACATCCATGACCCCTGCGAAGGGTTCCTCCACGCAGCAGCAACAACAAAGGGATACAGTCGTGACAAAACACAGGAACAACTTCTCCTCACCCACAGGTGTACCACACAAGTTTCAGGTGGGCAACAAAGTCTGGTTGCATTGACAAAAAGAACGCCTTACCAGAACCCATCAGAAACTCAGACCACTCTGACATGGTCCTTACACCATTACTAAAGCTGTGGGAAATAATGCTTTGAAGCAAAACATTCCTCCATACCTTCGTCTGCACAAAGTGTTCAATGTGTACCGCCCTCTACCACGCTTCTCACCATTACTGGACACATCAGAGATTGCAGAACGACTCACCAGGGACCAAGTTCAGCAGATGGAGGAACTCAACGTAATGGGGACCATTGCTTCCTAAGGGGGGAGGAATGATCCAGGTGGATGTTGGTGGCCACCCACCTATCCCATTTGGTCCCCCACAACTCTCTTTCAGCTTTTTCAATTTCCTAAATTGTAGCACAATTTACTATTTTTAGCAGTTTCTTGAGTCCTGAACTTCCGGAGCCGTTTTGAGGCCCTAAACGACGTTTTTTGGGAAATCTGGGGGCAACACGGGTCGTTCCCAAAGTGGTAGTGCTCGGATAGATCTTTCTAACGAGCTATTGTACGTGTCAAACAGAGATCATATGCCGAAGTTACGACCTTGGGAAGTTGATGTACCAATTTACCCAAACGGGGCCCACAGTTTGGCGTTTCATCTTCTAGGGTTAGGTTTTGGAATGTTAAGGGTTTTCCATTGTTTCTCAACAATAAATAGGCCTTCAAGCCTCATTTTAACACAAGTTCAGAGCATGTAGCCACCACATCTCTTCTCAGAGATAAGCTACCATCGCCCTAGCTGGTTTATTTCCATTACTGTTTGTAAGCATATTTCAGTATTTTACATTAATGAAATGAAGTATTATTTCCGCTGCATATCTGTGTTTATTATTATCTCTGTAATTTGTTGTGTTCCTGTTTAAGTCCGGATCACTTGTCAACTATAGTGAGATCAAATTGTTGTAATAATAAAATCCTTATATTAATTCTACCACTAATATTAGGTTTTTTCATGAGTTAATTGATGGCATTATGATTTATATGCACAAATACTTGGTAACCAATAGCATAATGCCTTAAATTTTTAAAAGTATGAACCAATTTAATGAATTCTTTTTTAGCTACTATATAGTTCAATCATGCATTGTTCAAGTTCTTACTGTTGAAGTAAATAGCATAAGGAATTATGTTCTCTTATTGTCCTAAAGTTTCTACTATTTCTCTATATGATGCATCAATATGGATATGAAAAGGAGGATTCCAATTGGGGTATTGTAAGAAATGTTTTGATGTGAATTTTCTTGTATTCAATCAAAATATTTTTGGAATTGGGGTGTCCAAAAAAATTATATACTCCGGTTAACAAACAAAACAAGGGAGAGGCCAATTTTTTGAAATCTTTGATAAATATCCTATAATGACTTGCATGGCATTTTTGAGACATTTTAGCTTCTAAGGAATGGGGATATGTTTTTTGATATTCACCTTGTTTGGGTCTACCTCAATTCCCCTAGAAGACTAATGATGTGTCAAGTAAACCCCTTCATTCATAAGAAAGTGACATTTTTCATGACTAAGGGAGAGATTCATTTCCTCACATATTTGAAGAAATTTATCATGATTGGTCATGGTTTCCTAAAAGGATTTATAGTAAGGTGTGAAATCATCCATACAGATTTCTACAATGTCATGGATGAGGTTTGAAAACATACTTGGTACAAATATGTGGAAAGTAGTAGGAACAATGCATATATCAAAAGGAAGAAACTTGTAGGAAAATGTACCCCATAGATAAGTGAAGGTGGTCTCATCTTGGTCTTCTAGACATATTTGCATATGATTTTATCCACCTAATCTATCCAATAATTAGAATTATTCCTTTCATAATAAGACATATAGGACTTGGTCAATAAATGGAAAAGGAAATTGATATCTCCTAGTGGATTTATTAAGCTCCTTGTAGTCTACACATACTCTCCATTTACCATTCCTCTTAGGGACAATAACTAAGGGTGAGACCCACTCACTATTAGAGATTGGGTAGATGAACCTAACACCTATTATGTTTTGTAATTCCTCTTTTAAAATGTCTTTAAATGCATGATTCATCCTTATTTTAGGCTACCCAACATGTTTGTGATATTATTTGATGAAAATGTGGTGTGTACATATTTAGGGGTGGATTTTGTTCATCTCGATATAGTCCCATGCAAATGTTGTAACAAGACCTTTCAGAACAATCATAATTTTCTTCTCTTGATTAGTAGTAAGGTTTGTGCTAATTTTTAGAGTTTTAAAGGGGTACACCTCTATGGTTTTGGTAGTAGGTTTGTCAGATCCTACTTTGAACAAATTTTCCCATGCATATCTCTCTTGGTTATTAGAGAATGTATGTTGTTTTCCACCATTTAAGTCACTAATTTGCATAAACATAGGGTATTTATCGTGTAGGAAATTGAAAATAAAGTATCTTCATCATCTTTCTTAGGACTCAAAGTTTTTTGATTTATACAGATTAGTAGGAAAAGTATGGATGCAATATTCTTGTTCTTCTCCCACACCTTTTGGGAAATTTTCTTCAACAAATGGCTAACCAGGAGGGTAAAGGACAAGTTATTTTTGATATTGACCAATTGTGTTGGTCATTTTCATGCTCTATAGTTGTTGCAAACCAAGACCTCTCCAGAATTAGTGGGTAGCCATTGAATTTGGTTTTTGATTGAAGTAATACATAATTAGTGGAATAATCCCAAGAGTCAATGGAGACCATAACATCTTCTAACATCTTTATAGGTTCTATTTTTTACCTATCACCAAGCTAAAGAAATTTAGTAGTTGGCCTTGGCAAATTTTAGAGGTTTAATTTCCACATTGTGTCCTTCGCCTTAACATATATATTTACATATAAATAAATTAAGGTATTCTATATTGGCGTCTAGTTGATGTGGACATCTATTGTAGGGCTACTTGGATACAAATGCTTGGGGGAAAATATCCTTCCAAGCATAAGATTTGGTAGTTGTTTTATGGAATTTATGGTATGAGTATGGCTTTTAAGGAATTCCTCCTGAATGTACTTGTTGCATATTTTAACATCCTTGATATCTTGTAAAAGGGGAGTTTTGACACACAAGTTCTTAGTTCTCCTAAATTTTCATTTTCCTTAGGTGTGTAGGTCTTCTTAATGTTTAACCTCTCAGTGTAACATGAAGCTTGTGGATGAATAATTTTTTGGGTGACAATATCTCCTTTATGATTTTCTTCCTCTTCTAATTGGTTGGGTATGAAAGGATCCTATACTTACTTTCCCTAACCCTATATTATCTCTTATATATGAAGGTAGTATGTTTGATAAGTATCCTCAATTTTATAGATTGGATGGACTTGCTTATTTCTACGATTTTGGGCTAGTTGAGTAGGGAGTTGAAGTTGTTTTGGAGGACCAAGGGTTTGAGGGATGTTATTTGGTTGAGGAGGAATTGGAGGCATTAAGTCTAGTTGTTGAGGAAGTGGAGGTCTCCACCCTCGTAGAGGATTATTCAAATGTGGATTGTGATTATGAAATGGATAATAAGGAGGAATATGTTGACTTTGGTATTGTTAGTGGTTAGGCATAGCCAAAGAGGGTAGATTAGGTTGATACCAAGGATGTAATGTAAATTTTACATTATAATAATCAAAATTTTCTAGAGAGATATGATCTATTCCTTTTTGGGATGGACTTGGTGTTGTTGATATTTCTTGATTGATGAATTACAAGTGCCCCTCATTGTTAGGAATTAAATTTGTTTCCTCTCCAGTTTTTTTTAAGGTATTATGTTTCTATTGGAGAGGAGGTATCACAGTTAACTTCTTGTTGTTTATTTCTACTTTGTGGTTCATAAGTTGGGGTTTTGGGTAAAAAAAATCATGATCTATCCCTAAGTCATGTTTCCTAGAAATGTATTTATATAACCTTTTTTCCTTTTCCTATGCTAAAAGAAGAGCTAATGCAAAGTACTTGATGATAAGTAAAGAAAATGAAATATTTTAGCATCTCCTTGGTAATGGCACCAAAAGTGATGGGATTAATAATTGTAGCAAGAATGCTCCTCTCTAATAACTACCAACTTTAATCATCAATCTAGGGTCGTACACACTTCATAGGTGTTATGCATTGTACATTCAATCCATACTCTCTTTTCCTTATTATACAACTACCTCCATTAATGATCCTAGATAATGAAGCACAAAATGATGCCTTGGATCTTACTTGGATGGTTTAAGTAAAGGTAATTCTCATTAACAATTCATGTCTACTATTGGAAATATATCCAATTTAATTGCATAGAAAACCAACCATTTCTTTAAACAGATTGTACTTTACCAGTTACAACTAACTCAACTTGAAGAGAATGCAACTTTTTCAAGTAAAAAGGTTGTGTTATTAATCTAACCAATTTGCAGAAAGCATAAATCAAAATGCAAAGAAAGTGCATACAAACATAACAAGAATTAAAGAAAGACTATCTAAATCCCAATTTCACATTGGTTGTTCATCATTACCCACCATTCGTTGTATTGTAGACAAAATATGCATTATTGTTTGAGAAATATGCTAGAAAGGATATTTTGATATTATTCTACAAGAACCATTGCAAAGTTACTGGAAACTTTGGGCTACTATAGGAAACTTGCCTAGTAGGTTAAAGGAAGCTATATAGTAGAGCTGAAATTCCTTTACACATTCGAAAACTACTTGACTAGCCTAAGACAAATCATAACAATCATATCTAAACTCAAGAATGTAGTTGTGCCATGAAATTTATCTTTCTACTAGAAAGTAAATGACTACAAATTTGGAAATTCTGTAGCAATGATTGCAAATAAAAAAAGAGAAAAGAGAGATAAGGAAATAAATACAAAATGTTTCTTGGTATCCTTTGGGTAGGACTTCCCCAAAGTACTCAAGAAAATAAAGAGAATCACAAGAAGTCAACTGAATAAAAATCTTTTTCCATAAACTTGGAAAAATTGAGTACATGCTCCAAAGGGCTGAAAATGCCTTGAGGTTGAAATAATATACAAAAAAATAAACTAAGTAGCTCTAAGGTTCAATTTCACAATTTATACACGCAACAAGGAACACCCTATTGATAGATGTGGTTGATTCCCTTCAAAATCTTGAGATTAGGGGGAATTTATCTTCTAGAATTATTTTCCTTGGGAAAAGCTAGAATTAATTCCCTTGGGCATATCCAATATTAAACTAGTGAGATGTCCCTAGGTAAAGTTGAGTAGCTTTAGTTTTAGTAATAGCTATATTATAAGCATGATCCCTATTTTCTTGTAAGGTTATTGGTGAAAGGTCCTGCACAATATTTTGCCATATTCAATGCGCTACTAGTACCAAAAACAATAGAATCATAAGAATGACCATAATATTTGAGTAACGTACTTGAATTTATAATTTAACATGTAAAATATTGAAATGCACATTAAACAAGGTAAAAATATATATATGTTTAAGAAAAAATGGAATTGTATATGGGCCCTAAAGTGCTCATTGTAAGGGCCCGTCAAAAGTTAATTTAGAAATGGCAGAAAAAATTCACCAAGGTCAATTCCTTCTACCTGGGAATAACCCTTTGCTACTAACCAAACTTTGTATTTTTCCACTTTACCTTCAACACTCAACTTCTTAAACATTGATTTTACTACCAATGTGCTTTATTATGGTTAGAAACTCAACTAGATCACAAGTATCATTCTTGTCCAAGGATGCCATTTTTTCGACCATGCACTTTCTATAGAGTTAACCATCCTCTTAATTGATTACCTCCTAACAGTTCTTATATCATTATTAAAAATAGACAAAGTAACACTAGAATTAAAATCAGGTGGAATATACCTTTCTAGTTACCTTCTTTCTTGAACCAATCTCCTCAATACCAAAGTATGTGGTTCTTCTTCTTTTGAGTCATCTTCCCCTTCTAGTTCAAATTATTCACCCTATAAATCATAGTCCACTTCCCCTAGTTTCTTTCCCCTTTGTGACATTTCTTGTCTGAAAACATCCTTAACCTCTCGAAAGATGACAACTAATATGCAAACAACCTTCCCCGTTTCTAGATTCAAAACCTTATATCTTTTTAAACCATCTCTATAACCAATAAATGTGCACTTTTCAACTTTATTATCTAGCTTACTCCTATTTTCATTTTGAGCATGTATATAAGCATCACAAAAAAAAACTATGAGATGTTTAAGAGAGGGTTTCTAACCAGTCTATGCCTCAGGCAAAGTTTTGTTAACTACTGCTAATGAGGGAGATCTAATTACTAGGTAACACATAGTACTCAAAACCTTTGCCTAGAATTCTTGTCCAAACCCAACATCACTGAGCATCTTCCTTACTTTTTCCATTCATGTCATGTTCATCCTTTCTTGAACCCCATTATTTTTAGGTGTTGTATGGTGTAACGTTTTTTTCTTTCTAGAATTCATTGGTTACATAATTCCTTGAAGTCATTGCCACATGATTCCCCACCACTCTTTGTCCTTAAAACCTTGATTTTATTTTATTTATGATTCCCCACAAGATCCTTGAATTATTTAAATTTTCCAAAGACATTAGATTTCTTCTAGAGGAAACAAGTCCATGTTCCTTATGAAGTCATCTACGAATGAGGCATAATGCATAGTTTTCCTTGTGATGGAATAAGAATAGGTCCAAACACATCACTGTTTACTAACTATAATATTCCCTTAGCCCTTGTAGCACTTGTTGAGAATCTTACCTGATTCTATTTATCATAAATACAATGTTCACATAAATCAAGATCTATAGTGAAATTAGACATACCTTCAACCATGCCTTTACTGTTTAGTGCTTGAATTCCCTTCCCTCTAATATGTGCTAGTATTTTATGCCACATGATTTACTTTCGTCTAAAGGAAATTAGGTTTTGACTTCTTTGTATCCACCCTAAATAGCAATGGACTCGTTACGACCATCACAATAATTATTCCCAACAACTTGTACAAAATTTTAGTTCAAAATCTCCTTAGTAATACCATTTCTCCTTAAACCATCTTATGGGTTTCCTTTCACATATTTATTTCACATACATTAGACATCTTGATTATAGATATCAAGTTTCTAGTTAGTCTTGAAATGTGTAAACCACCAGGGATGTCCTAATACTTCCATCATTGAGCATTAATTTGAATTTTCCTACTCCTATGTGATCCAAGGGATCAATGAAGTGCTCAAAATTCAAAGTGTTCAAAAGTGCTCGAAACCTGTACCAGAGCGTAGATCTTAACGATTTGAATCCAATGCAACTTGAATTGCTCAAAACGAATATTGTATGCTCCTGATATCATGTTTTGATAATTTTCCGAAATGGGTAAAAAAAAATTGTTGCTTAGATGTCTGTACACTCACTGGGAAGTCTGTACGTTGACTAGGCAGGGTGATTAAGAAATTTGATTGTGTTTATTGGGCCAATAGCAGGCTTTTGAGTGGTCACCCTATATTGGTTCAGTGCTACTGCATTCTAATTGGTTGAAGTGGTGTTTATGTGGTACAATGAATGGAGACCATGTTGGCCAACGGAGAGCAACCACGTGGCCTCCCAACAGTGCATTAAAATTATCGTATGGCCAAACGGGCATCATGGAGTGCCAAACACAAGACCTCCTAAGAATCAATAAAATGCCTTACCACTAGGGCACATGGTAGTTCTTAACATATATGGTGGCCACCATTTATGTTACGTTTATGTCATTTGTATTAGGGGCACAGGGTCGGGGCTAAGCCCTAGTCTCCTGTCACCCCACGCCCACGAGACTGTAGGTAGGAGAGCTAAGGGCTCAGGCATATCACCATTCCATGGTTCCAACACAACAGTTACAAGCCACCAAACCATATACTAAACATCACGAAGTACCAATATCTAGGGGCAGAGTTTTGGGACCAACCCTCGATCACCTTACCGCATATAACCACATGGAATCAATGGAGATTTTTGCAATGGGTGCAGGGTTTAAGGGATAAGCCCCGGGTTTTATGCAGCTCATGGAACTAACTGCCGAAGAGCCAAGGGGATATGCTAACAGGGGTAGGCGTTTATCCCCAGCACTCGGGCGCATGGCCCCATGTGGCCTTGGTTTTTTGCCACAAGGCCTTACTGGACATTTAAACCAAGTGAAAAAATGCACCTAATTCGGTGTGAATCTTACCCGTGCCGGGCGAAATTGTTGCTCGACGCACCTTCAAAAAGAGGAATTCGTAGGATGGTTAGCAATCCAATGCAGTTTGTAGATCATTTAGCAGGGAAAACTTGGAGAGAGCATAAGTTATTCATTTTTGGGTCAAATTGAGCCCAACAAGAGTCCACCTAGGGTTTTTGACTGTTCTGAAGCCATTAGAGACATGATATTCAAATTTTGAATAATATAAATCCATTTAAACATAAATTTGAGCACTTAATGAAAGAGGCCCAACATTGGAAGCTGGACCAGGAGATGTAGCCCAGGAGAGGGTGAACTCCTTTATCATTTTTTTTGTTATGTGTTTCCAATATGGTATATTGTCTATGTTATTGCTGTTAACTAAGTTTAAAAATCATTTCTTTATGTGTTTTGTAAAGTGATCCATTACCCAAAATACAAAAAATTTTACTTGTAATTTTTCCATCACCTTCAAGTTTGCATTACAGATCATTTTGGTATTAGAGCTCAATGTTATTTTGAAGTTTATATTGGTAACGAGATCCCCCAAGGACATTTTTGGGGCTAAAAGCCCATGTTTTGGGTCAAATTTTGTAATAATGTTGTAAAGTCTCCTCATTTTATGGTTCTAGAGCGCGAAGGTGTCATGAGTCATAAAGGGTTGTCCACCCTTATTTTGTAAAGTGTAAAGTCGGATGTAAAGATCTACCCATGGTCCACGAGCCATGGGATTGTATAAAAAGGGCTAAGTAAGTAAGCTATAAGTAGTCATAAAGTTTTGGTAGTAGAAGACAACGCTTGGAGTCTTGGTGGAGAAGTCTAAGTTTCAGGTCTTAGCGTAGGTAGAGGATCTGCAGTAGAGTGCACAGAGGCCTAGGGTGGAACTCCGCAGTTGAGTGAGCGGATCCCTGCAGCTGTGTGTGCAGCGTAGATAGAGTCTGTAATCATCTAGGGATATCAATAAAGAGAAGCATTCTACAAATTCTGTGTCTTTGCTTCCTGTTATTGCATCTAGTTATATTGTGTTTCAAGTTTAATTTATAATGTTTATGTAATGCGCGAATATATGTGATTATATTGGGTAAATGAACACAAGTAAGAATATCAGATTACACGGTGCTAACTCTGATTGTTTAGTAAGATAAGTAAAACACTTAAGATAACTTGGAAACCTGTTCAATTCACCGTCACAGTAGTGCGAAAGTACTTGAACCGCAAGTTAGGGTTGTGCGAAGGTCAATCATACTCCTTCGCGGAGGTACTAAAGTCCAGAATAAAGGGCTAGATTGACAGAGCCCTAGAGCTTAATGACTTGCGTGAAAGCAGGAATAAAGTGAATAAACCGACATCACGAGCATCTCAGGGTGCATAAACTTGGTTCCAACATCCCCCCATATTGCTTCGGGCGAGACTTCGGTCCACACTCCATGGGCTGATGTCGAAAGGGCCAATTGTGTAAGGATTTGTTTGGCTAACTAACACTGAACTTGGGTTAGGCCCCACACAACCAACAATTTAATTTTGTTTGCAAGTGTTTTATGATGCTTATAAGGTTGAAGCCTTAAAGAGGAGAAGGAGAACTTGTGGAGCCAAGGGTTCACATTGTTTCAAGGAGAACACACACACCTTGAGCTTCACTAGTCATGGCACATGAAGAAGGTCCTGAAGGGGTGTCTAAAGATTAAAGAACTTTTAGAAAAGCTTTCTTCGAAATGTCTGAAATGGTGAAATTTCTTTAGGAGGAGAGGAACTCAAGGTTGTATGGAGAGAGTTCCAAACCTCCAAAGAAAGATGGAGGAAAAGGAGACAAACCTCCAAAAGGGAATGGAGGGAATGGTGACAAACCACCACCTTCACCTCCATCCTCATCCTCATCTTCTACTTCTTCTACCCTTTCACAAACACCTCCAAATTATCCAAAGGGACATGCTAAAACTCCTTTGTTAAAGCTTTACATAAAGTTAATTGGCTATGTACAATGGAGAGGTAAATGTTGAGAAATTAGATAATTGGATTTGTCATATTGAAGTGTATTGCAGGATACAAAGAATCAAGGATGATGAGACCAAAATTTAGTTTTCTTCTCTTAGGTTGGAAAGTGCAACAGTTATTTGGTGGGAGGAAAAAAATCAAGAGGACATGAAGAAAAATGGTAAGGTTTTATTCTCTTGGAATGATTTTGTTGTTACAATAAGAAGGCAATTTTATCCATTAGCATACATGCAAAAAACTATAATGGAATGGAAAAAATTTAGGCAAGCTAAGGGTCAAAATGTGCAAAGCTATACTCAATAATTTAGGAAAAGAACCTTGATTTTGGGTACAGGTTTATACTCTCAACACATTTTACTAAAATACATTGGAGGATTGCATAGTTATTTGAGACACACAATTCTCATGTTTAATCCTACAAAACTAGATGAAGTTTGTGTACATGCAACTCATTTAGAACCAAAAGGGAAGAATGTTCCTCAAGAAGGCAGAAAAAAACCATTCAAGTGTGGAGACAAAGTAAAAGGGGAAATTCGAAGGAAAATGGAAGAAGAATGCTTCATTCAAGAAAGAGGGAGAAAAACTCACATGTAAACATTGTTCAAAAGAAGGCCGTGATGAAGACTACTGTTGGAAACTTCATCCTGAAATGAAAACCAAAAATTTTAACAACAAAGGGAAACAAGACTACTACAACTACAAAATATGATTTAGGATCTGATTCCAGAGATGAAACAAAGATCACAACCATAGGATTTAAATATAAGGACTCTATTACAAGTACTAGTTCTTCAAGTAGCCTCAATGAAACTCAACATGAAAAAGAAAGGATAGAGATATTCCACATTAGAGTAATTTCAAAACATACCAAGACAGATATAGTGTTTGATAGTGGATCACAAGGAAACCTTATTTCAAAATACATTGTTAAGAAATTGAATTTGGAAACCGCTCCTCATCCTAAACCTTATCCTCTAGGTTGGATATGTTATAATGCAAAATTGCATGTGACAAAAAGATGTAAACTGAGATTAGCCATCACTGCAAACTTTATAGATGAGGTAGAGCTTGATGTTATTCCACTTGACATTTGTGGCATTGTTTTTGGAAGCCCATACCTATATGATAGGAGAGCCATCTTTCATCGCCCTGAGAACAAATATCACTTGTTTAAATATGGGATTGAGTACATTGTTAGAGCACATAGCAAGAAGTTGAATTTATCACTTGTGAATGCTGGAAAAATGGAGAGGCTTATTAATGATAGTAAGAATTTTGTACTCTTGATGATCAAACCAAAAGAGAATGTTGAAAATGAAGCCTTCCAAGGATGTGATGCAAGATTAAAATATGATTTGTTTGAGGTTATTAAAACCTATGATGAGATTTTTCAGGAACCCAAAGGATTGCCTCCTAAAAGAGGAATCCAACATGAGATCCAATTATAGAAAGGTTGTCCTCTTCCAAACATTGGCATGTACATGATGTCAGTTATGGAGAATGCAAAAATCGAGAGACAAATACAAGATTTGCTTGATAAAGGGTTCTTGTTGGTGCAAATTATAGTCTTATAATTTGACAGACATAAATTATCAACCAAGGGTAATCGTAACCTTGTGAGGTGAAATGAGAAATATATGCAGGCTAATACTTCTGTGCATAAAAATTCACACATGGTTTAAAATCCCTCTTTCTCTCTCAACACTTAGAAGAAAAGGTTATGGAGTGGATCAATAATCCCTTACAACACTTAATATTGCTGATGCAGATCAAGAAAAGATATAAGATCAATCAACAACAAGTAAACCAAGCCATTCCCAATCATTCACAATGTACATTGAAACATGAAAAGCATAATTCAAACACATTCATGAAAAAATTCTACCATTGATCATTAAACATGTGCTTCTATAACAATAAAGAAAAATGGAAACTATGTAAATAATTTATGTTAATACATAAAAGACAATTAAATGAATACAAATGTACAACTACTTGGAGTTGCGAGTAAAGGGGGCTCTCCCTTACTCACAACCCATTAACTACTAAAGGAGCTTACAAAGCAATATCAACAGAACATCAAAATTTATATTCATCTGGAAAATGACTATAGCATTATAGAAATTTGATACATCTGACATCCCCATACAAATCAAATGTAATTGTCTTTATACAAGTGCGTGGGTGGAGACTTTGCCCAAATTAAGAAAAGACTAAAATATTACAACTTTTTGCTAAAATAAACTGGAAAATATAGTAAATCGACATCTTGGGTTTGATCCATGACTAAGAGCATGGATCAAACTAACTTTGTTTGACCGCTGGAGCTGTTTTCTTACTTCGGCTAGAGATGAAAGGAATAACGGTCTGGGCAGTTTCAAAGGCTATTATGGAGGAGACAATAGGATAACATCCATGTAGATGGATTTTCTAACAAAATCCATGTTCTTGTTCCTTCTATGGCTGACTGAAACATACCTAACCCTCGTGGTCTGTGTAGGAAATTGACGCTACTACAGGAAATCAACGCTTATGCAGGAAATCAACGCTTCTACAGGAAATCGTTGATCTTCTATAGGAAATCACAGAACTGCCCCAAAAGATAGTTGGTTTGCATGAAATTCGATTAGTACCCTTAAAATTTAGATAAGTTAATTGGGTACCATTTAACCTCAAAATACTTAAGAATAAAATGAAATGTTACATTTGGAGTCATTTGCATACCTTAGAGTCCACCACACCCTTCTAGTCAAAACAAGGTATTAAATGGCTAAAATAGGGTAATTGGAGGTCAAAAAGAGTTCTGAAGGGGAAAGCAAAGCCTTAGAAGTGTTGTAAAAAATGGCCAAAATTTAGGCTCAAAATCTCCCCCACACCTACCATCTTGCATTTCCCTATGCAAGCAAAAATATTGTAGCTTCAGAAAGAAAATTTAGTTTTTTCCTTGTGTTGTAGCCACTGTAGCCAAATGATCCAATTGTGCTCTGCTAGACTCAACCTTTTGAACCCTGTTCCTATATTCCTCGTTCTTCTTCTACAAATGGTCTATTTGGACCTGGTTCTTTTCATTATTCTGCACACCTTCTGATGCTTGGTCTTCCATTTAGCCAATTCCTTCTGAAGGCGCAATATGTTTTCTTTCAAACTCTCATTATCCCTTTGAAGAACTCTTTCAAACACAGTAAGCTTAGTTATAGTTTCCTCCAGCTCCTTATGCGATTTCCTTTTCTTGGAAGTTCCTTTATCTTCTTTCTGTCCTTGAGAGGAATGAGGAAGGCTCTATTCCTCTTGTTCTTGACAGTCTTCCACCATTTTATCCACGCTTTCCTGAAATTGTTGGGTTTGAAAGGATGCAACTTCCCATTCCTCCTTATCAATGAACTTGGTCGTTTCAATCTATATTTGCTTCCCCTTAGATACTCCCAGAGGTTTCTTATCCTTCCGGATGGTATTTTCCTGTTGTACACCCTCCTCTGCACTTTCCTTCGTAATTAGCTTAGATGTTTGTCTTCTAGTGAATCGCCTAACAGGAGGAGTGGCACCTAGCAATGACTTTGGCCTCTTTCCCACAATTTCTCCGATCACCATGATGTCCTCTTCTTTCTTACCTTCTTCTTTTGGTTGGTCACGATTCTGAGGTTCCTTCTTCGGTCTCTCTTTCAACTCTGCCTCCTTGGTCTTTGGTAAATCGGGCACTTCCTCATCATGCACAAAATAATTTTCGGCTAAAAATTCTTCCCAAGTCTTTTTTTGCTTCGTTAAAACCTCTATCATAATAATTTTGACAAGGCCATGGTGGTAGATGTTTTCCTCTATGTATGATGCCCTCTTCTGAGCAGAAGTGTCCATTTTCAACAAAGACATCCCTAAGTAATATGTTAGGTTCATGGGTTTATCCTGAGGATGACTAAGGAGCCGAATATGAAAAAAAAAATTCAATCCAAATCAACCCTCACAGGTAATATATTTATGCAAGAGAGAAAGAAGATATCGATACTTACTTTGAAGGTAGTCTCGCGCAATCCATTTTCCCCAATCTGGATTTGCATGCTCCTTCCTCAGGAAAGGTGCACATATTGCATTGTTAAATCATTGGTTTTTGAACCAATGTTCTCCTTCCCATGGAATATCATAAGCTTGAGCCACCAACTCTTTAGTCAATTTAAACTTTATGTTGCCCACTTGTGCCCGATCTCCATTCAAATTCAAGGAGAAGGACTTAGTCACTTCAGAATTATGCCCGTCAAATTTTAGAAACAATGAAAACCACCCCACCTTCACAAATCTCTTCTTTCTATGTGGATATGGATCCAACAATGCTGAACATTGTGGTTCAAACTGAACGACCAATCGCATGTTTGACAGGCACTAAGAGTAGGGGAGAGTAGAATTTGATTCGACCTTTCAAAGTCCTTCAAGGCTATGCATGGTATTTCAAAATCGATAGAAGTGAAAATGGCTCAATTAAGAAAGGAACAGTGTAACAAGGCGAGCTCGTATGGCGTAGGACATGATCACGATTAGAATCATGATCCGTTCTGTGGAATTTGCGTTGGCGAAATGACCATAGTACATGTCAAGGTAATTATCAGGAATGGCAACTCATGTTATGACATAAAATGGATCATAGCCACCTTATTAAGGAAGGATGACTATGACTTGTAATAATGAAAATTAAAAAAAAAAATCATACCATTACTTTTTACTTCAAGTACTTGATGTCAAACGTACTTTCTCAACTTACCTTTCAACAGTCAAGTACTTGGAGATGACAACCACACTTGCTTTAAAATGATAAGCCACTTTGAAAACCCATATCACATGCATGATCATAAAATTACATGGCCTTGATTAACTTTGAAGACATTGGTAATCGAATTAATGCTTGTCAGATCCTTGAAGAGATGTTCGACTGGAATTATTTGAATAATATCATGAGTGCAACAACCAATAATCTGCTGCAGGAAATTCTTCTATAGGAAATCCTTCTATAGGAATTCTTGATTTCTGTAGGAAATGAAAATTCCTCTGAAGGAATCCCACTATATTTCTAACAAAATGATAATGAAAATTTCCTTCAATTATTGATGTTATAAGTTGATGCCTCTTTTATTGCTAACTAGTCTTGATCTATCAGTAGGAAAAATATTGAACTCCATCATTACCTATCCTTGTATAGTTCATTGCTACATGAATAAAGGCGTCGAAGTCAAATGTGAAGTGATCTTGTTGGATTACCAGTCATTAAGATCAACCGTTAACCAATGCGAGGTCCATCACCAATAATGAAAATGAGGACGAAGGTACAATCGATGCATCCAAACAGGTGTGAATAAATGATTTTTTGTTGAACCCCCTAAAGGATCTAACAATCAAGGAGCCTTGATGAATCTCCATTGCTGCTGACAAGATAGCCTGTCATTGATGTATACAAGCCTCAAGGCATCACATATATTTGATCTTGTACCCAGATAATGTGCTGATGTCGATGGGCCAAGATTGTTGGAAGGAGGGCCTTAAGGAATCCCACATTAGTCCAACGAGAGAAAATCAAATATTTATTGAGTTATGAAACAAAATTTATTTGGGGACCCCGAGGGATCTACTTTCCTTTAATTTTAATGAGTGCAAGGCAATTCATGCTTACCATATTTCAATTTCAGAGAGCCTGAAATACTAAAAAAGAAAACTCCAATTGGGTTCCTTTTTCATAAATAGTCTACTAGAGCTAGAAAAGGAATAAATCTATATCCAATAGACACTCCTCTCATGGTTTACTGAGCACGAGAAGGAACAAAGTAAGCTCAATTTATTATGGAAGAAAATCAAGAAGAGGTACTGAAAGAGATACCTCCCTTTCCTACCATTTCCAATTCTTTCTTCTTCACAATCTCCTCCAAAAATTCCTCCTTAGACTGGGGCTTTTGATATAAATTGAGTCTATGCCTATTCACCAAGAAGGTGAATTTTTCATCATGTATTGTTTTTGACTCAAACAAATCCATTTTCAAAGAATTTCTCAATCTCATAAGGACCAAGCCAGTGTGTGTTAAATTTTCCTTTAAAATTCTTGAATTTTGAATCGAACAACAATGCTCAGTCACCTTCCTTAAACTTCTTATTCTTAATGTATTTTTCATGCCATTTATCCCTTTTTTGTTGGATAAGGTCAGTATGCTAAAAAGTATCTTGCCTAATCTCATCTAGTTTGTTGAGCTGTAGGATCCTCTGTTGTTGTGACTTAGTGAAATCTATGCCCAAATTTTCTACCATCTTAAAAGTTCTGATCTGAATTTCAGTTGACAATAGAACTTATTTTCCATACACCAGTTCATACAAAGAGAAGCTGATAGTGTTTCTCCATGTGATTCTATAAGCCCATAAGGCCTCGGGAAGTTCATCGAACCAATCCTTTTTTTGTAGTTGCAATGTATTAGTTAGGATTATTTCCAACACCTTATTTGTTGATTCCACCTGCTCATTGGCCTATGGATAGTAGGGAGTGGACTTACGATGAGTGATCTGATATTTTTGCACAATTCCATGCACAAGCTTAGATACAAACTAGGTTCCTTGATTAGTAACAATTTCCCTTGGTACACCAAATCTTACAAAAATATCATAAAAGAGAAAATCTACCATTACTCTCTCCATTGCTCTAGGCACTGGTTTTGCTTCCACCCACTTCGTAACATAATCAGTACACACTAAAATACACTCCTTACCTTTGGACGTGGGATTAATGGGGCCTACAAAGTCAAGGTCCCACCTATCGAATGGTTCTATGAGAACTTGTGGCTGTAAAGGCGTTTAATCTACTTGAGCAAGTCGCCCTATTCTTTGGAAGCTATCACATTTATGAACATACTCCTTTGCATCTTTGAAAAGACTTGGCAAATAGTAACCTGAGCGAAGGATCTTATAGGCTGTCCACTTGTCTACGAAGCGTCCTCCACAGGATTCATTGTGGCAAGCTCTCAAGATATCATATATCTCGTCCTCTTCGACACACTTGCGAATAATCAAATCAAGTCCAGTAAAATGGAGGTCTCCTTTTATCCAAGAGTAATCAACACTTTTTCTAATAATTCTCTTTTTCTGATTAGATGAGAAGTAAGGTGGTAACTTTCTTGTAACAAGATAATTGGCCATATCTACAGACCAAGGTGATTTGATAGAAATGGTGAACAAATTCTCATTTGGAAAGATATCATTAATAGGAACATCCTCACCTTCATGGTTGAGCCTAGAAAGGAAATCAACTACCTGATTCTCTTTTCCTGACCTATATAATACTAACTAACTTACGAATGGTATGGTCATTGATTATAACTAACTTCCTTTAAATTATCAAATTGGCTTTTTGACTCTAGTCCCTAAGTCAAAATTAGTCGTTGGAGGCTCTGCGCAGACCATTTAACGTGCAAAGTTGGATTAGTTTCTTCAACTTGTCCTGACGATGAACCACACCGGTTGGTTCGAAACGTGTCGACAAAGGTCTTTCTATATGTGATTTACACTGAAGTTCTACTTATAACTATCCAATACTATGATGTCAAATTCCTATAGTAGCAAAAGCCATCTAGTAATCCTACCATTCGTAACTGGTTTATTCATGAGATATCGAATAGAAGAATGATTAGTATGTACAAAATCTTTGTAGTCGACGATGTAATGTCTAAACTTATTAATAGCATAAAGCACAACAAGGAATTATTTCTCAGTTACAATATATTTCAATTCAGTAGGAGTTAAATTTTTACTAACAAAATAAATAGCATAGGTTACAAGGTTTTCCTTTTGTCCCAATACTGCCCCTATAGCTAAATCAGAGGCATCTGTGGAAATATGAAATGGAAATTTCCAATTTGGTCCTCTCAAGATAGGTGCTGAAGAAAGCTTATCATTGAGTGTGTCAAATGCAGAATAACATTCCTCATTCCAATGACACTCATATTATTTTGTCAATAATTTAAATAGTGGTGAGGCTACCTTGGTAAAATTTTCAATAAAGCTTCTGTAGTAGCTTGCATGCCCAAGGAAACTTTTGACTCCCTTTTGGATGGTTGGTGGAGGCATCTTTACAATCAATTCAATCTTTGCCGGATCAACTTTAATTCTTGCAGCAAAAGCTTGATGACCCAAAACAATTCCTTCAGTCATCATCATAAAACATTTTTCATTACTTAATGAAAGATTAGTTTCACTACATCTTTGCAAAAATTTTCTAATATTAAGTGAAGCTTCTTCAAAATTATCACCCATTACCGTAAAATCATCCATGTAAACCTCTATGAAATGATGTAAAAGATCAAAGAAAATACTAAGTATCACCCTTTGGAATGTCGTTGGTGCATTGCATAGACCAAATGTTAATACCTTATATGCATAAGTACCCCAGGGACATGTGAATGTTGTTTTATCCTGGTCCTCTAGAGCAATCCTGATCTAGTTGTACCTACTGAACCCATCTAAGAAAGAAAAGTACCTCTTTCCTACTAAGGTTCCTAACACTTGATCTATAAAAGGCAAGGGGAAATGATCTTTTAATGTAGCTTTATTTAGTTCCCTATAATCTATATACACTCACCATTTTCCATTCTTAGGGACGATAACCAATGGAGATACCCATTGGCTGTTTGAAATAGGATAAATGAATCCTACATTTAATAGCTTCTAAAGTTCATCTTTTACAATTTCTCTTACAGCAAGATTCATCCTTCTTTTTGGTTGCCTTACATGTTTGGAATTTCCTTCTATATAAATATGATGAATGCAAGTCTCCAGGTGAATTCCCCTCATATCCGTATATTCCCAAGCAAATGTATCTGAAAAGTCTTTCAATGTCTGTCTTAATTGATTTTCCTGTTCATGAGTTAAGGTAGAATTGATATTTAAAGTTTTTCTAGGAAAGATCTCAATTACCTTGCCTCCACATTCAATCATTGAATATGTAGGAAATTCAGATAGAAGGGTTGAATTTAGTTCAACCGTTGTATCATGTTCTTGGAAGTTCTGCTCTAGCAAATCAGCAATAACATCTATCTCATGACCTGATTGTCCCTCTGAATGCTGAGAAAAATCAGGATTTAAAATATAGCAATTAATTAAATTTTCCTCAGTGTTTTCTGTAAGGCTCATAGCTTGGTCTATTGTCAGCACTGGGTGGATAATTTCTGAATTATGTTCTTCATCAACCCAATGAGTATTTTCTGATTTTAAGAGGTGTTTAGCAGGGGGATATAGATTGATGTGTTTAGTTTCAACCCCATGGGCAATTGTCATGTTTCCTGACCTACACCCTATGAAGGCATCTATTATGACCAACCAAGGTCTCCCCAAGATCAAAGGGTTCCCTCCCAAACTGGTCTTAGGTTGAAGAACATAAAAATATGCAGGATATTCCCAGGAATCTAATGAAATGACAATGTCTTCCAATACACCTTCTAGCTTGACCTTAGCTCTGTCCGCTAATTCTAACATAATAGGGGTAGGAATCAAGTCAAAGGATCCTATATTGGACATTGTTTCCATCGTCATTACATAAATGGATGCACCTAAATAAATTAAAGTATTTCCTATTGGGTATACATTGATGAAAGTGGTAACCATAGGGATTCCAGGGTCTACATAATTTTCAGTGGAAAATCATGTAGACATAAGGCTTGCAAGTTTTCCACCTACTTGAATTGTAGAGGGTTCTTTCTTTTGTCTCCCTGGATTTTTGGTGCGTAGTTCCCTAATTGTTTTAGCGTAAATGGGAATGTCCCTAATTGCTTACAGTAAGGGAATATTGATGCATACATTTCTTAATTCGGATACTAGACAAAACTCAGGTTGTTTCATTATTTCTTTCATCTCCAACCTCTTTGGAAAAAGAGGTTGGATAGTTTGATATGAGGAAGGTTTTTGTGATATTAGAATGCTTTGTTCTGCTGGTTCTTGTATATTTTCTATTTCAAGTGTATGAGGTCTTTCTTCCTCTATAATCTCTTCATTTTTTCCTAGTTGGGTCACCACTTTTCCTGACCTAAGTTTATTTTCCTGCAAGGATGCATGAAATTCCTGCAACAAAGGTACAAAAATTTCCTGTAGAGGCTAAGGTGTGATGCAATAGGTAGGATAAGTAGGACAAGTGGTCACTCCAACATTGTGAGTAGGTTGGAAAACTTAATTGTTGGGATTGGATATTGGTTGGGTAGGAAGTTGTGTGGGACGTGGTTGAGTTGGTGGGGCAGGCAACTGAAGTTGTGGTTGTAGCTGCACTAATTGTTGTTGCATGGGTTGTGGTGAATAAAATTTCCGAGGGGGATAATTTGGTGCAGTAGGGTAAGGAATGTTTCAGGCTACCAAGGTTGTTATGGAGGTTAGGGCTGCCAGGGCATTGGAAAATTCCACATCTGATTTTGGGTAAAAGGAAATTGAAAATGTTGCTGTGACATACCTCCAAGACGTGGTTTCCATGGCCTTTGAGGTTCCATTACATAAATTGCATTGAAAGCTTCTTGATCTGCTAAGTATGTTTCTTTAATCTCTGGAAGAGAAGGACATTTCTTAGTAGAATGATCAGCTTCACAGATTTGACATACCTCTATACTGGATGTAGGACACTCCCTCAAGGGATGTTTCTTCCTACATTTGGACTATAACACAACCAGGGAATTTTCCACTTCCTCCTATTTCTTCTTAGCTTGCAAAACATCCAAGCGTGAAGACAGAGTGCTAATAATGTCAGTTTTAATTTTTCAAATAAATTACCCATTTTAGCTCTAGTTATCCCAACCCTTGCAACTAATTTGATGAACCTGGAAGAAGTATCTCTTGATCCTCTCCCAACCTTATAATTTCCCCTCGAATATCATTGACACAACTCGCACACATCATCATAACTCAGTTATGATACATCACCTGCTCCCATAAGGTTCAAGACCTCTAGAAATTCTAGTCTTATGACCCTTAGGAAAATTGGTCTCAATGTTTCTTTGTTACATTGGTTCATCATGGATCTTTGCAAATTGTACTGGAATCTTTCTAGGAAGTCCTCTAGGATTTCCTCCTCCTTTTGGGTCATGCCAAAGATTTCTTCTTTGATGTCTCTGGTTTTACAACAATCCTAATAATTTCTCAAGAATACCTTCTTCATGTCATCCCATGTTGAAATGGAGTTTGCACTCAATCCCATAAACCACTTGAGGGCTGCAACTTTTAATGTGGTAGGAAACAACTTCAGCTTTTGAGAATTTGAAGAATAATAGTAGCTCCTTCGTAATACATCAAAATCAAGTAGGAAGGCATCATGATCTTCACTAGAGGTACCACGAAAATTAGGCAAGGCAAAGGGAGGAATGTTTTTCATATGACTGGCTCCAATAGAATCTTTAATAGGAAATTCGAATGTAACTGGTTCCTCTTCCTTCTCATGATAATCCCCATCTGTAGTAGTACTAGTACCCTCTAGATGAACCATATCAAACCAGAAGGGAGTGGGACCCTCGTGAGTTGCAGATTCTTCAAGGTTAGCTGTTTGGAACTCTGGTTCTTGAATATGATTGAAGAGGAATTCTTCTTCAGGATGACCACTAAGAAAATATGTTGTCCCCCTAGTAAGAGGAGATTCTTGATGAGTAGAAACAAAAGATTCTTTGTCATAAGGATCCTTTTTTGCTATGTAGGTATTGATCTACTTAGGATAAACTGTTGATCCTTGTTTAGAACTATCAGTCTTTACTTCAGATTCCCTTGTCTCCTTTTACTTGTTCTTTATAGAATTATTTTTCCCTACCAGTTTATTAGTGGACGAAGTGGTGCTCCAAACACCACTAGAAATATTTGAAAATCTGGTTCTAGTATATGGGCCCCTATTCATACATTATGAAGAAAAATTTAGAACTTTTACTTACCAAATAATGAGGACATGGCTTTGGAAAATTTTGATCTCCGCAGGTGCGTAGGCCTTACCCCATGTCTTACCACTTCGACTCCCCCTATCCTTAAAAACTTCAAGAAAAAATAAGTCACACGAAAGCACTTTCAGTATCATCCCTTAGCACCTCCTTGAAAATGACGCTAAAATGTTGGTACAAATTATGGACTTATAATTTGACAAACAGGGGTAATCGTAACCTTGTAATGTGCAATGCAAAATATATGCAGGCTAATACTCGAGAGCATAAAAATTCACACATAGTTTAAAATCCCTCTTTCTCTCTCGAAACTTAGTAGAAAACGCTATGGAGTGGATCAATCATCCCTCTACAACACTTAAGATTGCTGATGAAGATCAGGAAAAGATATAAGATCAATAAATAGCAAGTAAACCAACCCATTCCCAATCATTCATAATGTACATTGAAACATGAAATGCATAACTCAAACACATTCATGAACAAATTCTATCATTGATCATTAAACATGCGTTGCTATAACCAATAAAGAGAAATGGAAATTATGTAAATAATTTCTGCTAATACATAAAAGACAATTAAATGGATACAAATCTACAACTACTTGGAGTTACAAGAAAAGGGGTCCCTCCCTTACTCACAACCCCGTAACTACTAAAGGAGCTTGCAAAGCAATAACAACAAAACATCAAACTTTATATTAATCTGGAAAATGATTACAACATTACAAAATTATGATACATCTAACATCCCCATACAAATAAAATGTAATTGTCTTTATACAAGTGTGTGGGTGGAGAATTTGCCCAAATTAAGAAAAGACTAAAATCTTACAGCTGTTTGATAAATAAACTGGAAAATATAGTAAATCGACATCTTGGGTTTCATCCATGACTGAAAGAAACTATCAAACTAACTTCATTTAATCGCTGGAGCTATTTTCCTAATCTGGCCAGATATGAAAGGAATAATGATCTGGGCAGTTTTGAAAGCTATTTTCGAGCACCCAATAGGATAAAATCCATGTAGATGGATTTTCTAGAAAAACCCATGTTCCTATTCCTTCTATGGCTGACCGGGTCATACCTAACCATCGCAGTCTCTACAGGAAATCGACACTACTACAGGAAATCAACACTTTTGTAGGAAATCATTGTTTCTACAAGAAATTGCTGATATTTTGCAGGAAATCGTGGAACTGGCCCAAAAGATGGTTGGTCCATTAAATTCGATTAGTATCCTCAAAGTTGTAGATAAGTTAATTAGGTACAATTTAACCTCAAAATACTTAAGAATAAAATGATATGATACATTTGAAGTCATTTGCATACCTTAGAGTCCACAACACCCTTCTAGTCAAAACGAGGTATTAAATGGAAAAAAGAGGGTAATTGGAGGTCAGAAAGATTTCTGAAGGGGAAAGAAAAGCCTTAGAAGTGTTGTAAAAAATGGCCAAAATTTGTGGCTCAACAATTCATCAGACTCAAGCACATCACCATACAGATAACCAATTGTTTTAGTACCAAAGAAAGATGGTGCATGGCGCATGTGTGTGGATTTAAGAGCCTTGGACAAGACCATGGTAAAGAATCATTACCCTCTTCCTAGAATAGATGATTTACTTGATCAGTTGAAAGATATTGTGTATTTCACAAAGTTGGAATTGAGAAGTGTCTATCATCATATTAGGATTATTGAAGGAGACCTATGGAAGACAAATTTCAAGAAAAATCAAGGTTTATTTGAATGGTTGGTTATGCCATTTGGGCTTTTTAATGCTCCTGCAACATTCATGAGAGTTATGAATGATGTTTTAAGGCCTTTTATTGATGACTTTGTGATTGTCTACTTTTATGACATATTTATTTTCAGTAAAAATTGGTGAAGAACATGTTAGGCATGTTAGGAAAGTCTTAGATGTCTTGAAGAAAGAAAAGTGTTTTTAAAGATATCTAAATGTGAATTTGGGAATACCTTGTTAGTGTATTTGGGATATCTTGTTGGAGGAAGTGAATTGAAGATAAATCCCTCAAAGGTAAAAGTCATTGTAGATTGGCCTAAGCCCAATAATGTAACTGTGGTTAGGAGTTTCTTGGGAGCATCCCAATATTAGAGAGTTAATTTCTAACTTTTCTTCAATTGCAGTTCCATTACATGCCTTGACAAGTGTGAAACATGTTTTTTAGTGGGGAGGCAAGAAAAAAAAAATCCTACGATGCATTGAAGGAGAGAATCAACATAGTTCCAGTTCTTGCACTTTTTGATTTAAGATGACCATTTAAGATACAAACAGATGCAAGTGACTATGCCATGGGAGAGGTCTTGATGCAACATGGTAAGCTCATATGTTACCATTCTGAAACTTTTAATGGTGCAGTAGTTAAGTATCCTACATATGACAAGGAATTTTATGCGTTGGTGCAAAGTGTGAAAAAGTGGAAACACTATTTGATGGGAAAGGAAACTAGCATTCACACTAATCATCAACCATTGCAATAGTTACAATCAAAAACCAAGATACAACAAGCGAGGCATTTTATATGGATGGGTTTCTTGCAACAATTCCACTTGGTGATAAGGTAAAAGAAAGGTATCTATAACAAGGTTGCTGACACGATTTCTAGACCAATTGTTAGGGCTTCAATTATTCTTAAGCATAATTATGTCATGCATGAGAGTTATGTTGAACAATATGCTTTAGATGATGGTTTTAAAGATGTATATGCAACTTTGCATCAAGGTAACCAAGTAGAGGAATTAGCTTACCATGTTCATGATAAACCTTTGTATCATCTTGGCAAGCTATGCATTCCACAGGGTGAAAAAGTCAACATCATAAGGGAAGCACACATTTCTCTTATTGCTGGACATTTTGGTGTAGACAAGACGGTGGCACAATTTCAAAGGTATTTTTTTTTCCTCGAATGAATGAAAGTGTGTCATGATATGTAAGAGGATGTTCTTTATGCGCTACAAGTAATCCTAGAAATAGAAAGTTATGATTTTATACTCCACTTCTAGTTCCTTCACGTCCTTGGGAAAGTCTTTCTATGGACTTTGTAGGAGGACTACCTATGTCTAAAAAAAAACATGATTATATTTATGTTGTGCTAGATCGTTTAAGCAAGATGTGTATTTTTATGCCTTGTAAGAAGCAGGTTATAGTTGAACAGACTGCACAAATGTTCTTCCAAAATGTATGGGTACATTTTGGTTCGCCCAAATCCATTATTTCCGATTGAGTTTCTTGATTTGACAGGAAATTTTGGTTAATCTTATGGGGACTCATGGACACCAAGTTGAAAAAGAGCACAACATTTCATCCACAAACCAATGGTCAGAAAGAAGTGGTGAACAGAATGGTAGTACATCTTCTTCGTGGTTATTGCAGTAAACATCCTAAGATTTGGGATGAACACTTACATTAAATTCACAATGCTTATAGCTGGGCAAAGCATTCATCGACTCAAACATCTCCATTTGAGTCATGATTTGGTTACTTGCCAAAATCTCCTTTAGATTTTATATTTGGGAAATATGTTGATATTGATGGTCATAGTGACATTGATAAGGCCAAGTGATTCATTGAACAAGTTCAATTGGTGCATCAGATGGTTCAAGAACAATTGGAAAAGAGCCAATCCAAGTACAAGATAAGGCATGATAAGAATCATGTTGACCACAATTTTTCAGGTTGGAGATGAAGTTTGGCTTTACTTTAGCAAGGAGAGGTTTAAAAGAGAAGGTAAAAACTAAAAGCAATAAGGTATGGACCTTTTAAGATTCTAGAGAAGATTGGTAATAGTGCCTTTCAGTTGGATTTTCCTCCATATATGAAAAAGTATTCAATTGTTAATGTTGAGAATTTGAGATTATATGAGCCTCTTTGGTTGATGATCAAGGAGATCATGCTAATATTCCTTCAATAGAAGATTTCTCTCTTGAATTTATTGAAGATCAATTGTAGAAAGACACTATCCTTGAGAGAAAAATAAGAACTTCAAAATGAGGGAATGTGGAGTACCTTTGTGTGAGACTCTAAGGCACAAATCTAAGAAAAGATAAATGAATTGAGATTGGAAGGGTGAGGGAACTATACCCTCATCTATTTTTTGACTGAAAGTAGTCTTTTGGAGGTCCAAAAGCTTCTAGTGGGGAGGAGTGATCCAAGGGATCAGTGAAGTGCTCAAAATTCAAAGTGTTAAAAAGATGTCAAAACCTATAATAGATCCTAAATATCTATGACCTGAATCCAACACAACTTGAATCGCTCAAAACTAACATCATATGCTCCCGATATCGCATTTTGATCATTTTCCCAATCAGGTAAAAATAATTGTAGGTTGGATGCAGGACTGCTAACTGGGCAGGTTGAATGTCTTTATTTGGCCAATGATAGGATGCCAATTGGCCACTTCATATTGGTGCGGTGCTGCTTTATTTTGATTGGTCAAAGTGGTGTTTATGTGCTCCAAAGAATGGAGGCCACGTGGGCTAATGGAGGGCATCCACATGGCCTCCCAACGGTGCATTAAAAGTATTGTATGGCCAAATGGGTGTCACGAAGAGTCAAACAAAATACCTCCTAAGCATCAATGCAACACCTTACCACTAGGGTGCATGCTAGTTCTTAACATCTATGGTGGCCAACATTTATTTAATGTTTATGCCATTTGTATTTGGGGGAATGGGTCGGGGCTAAGCCTTGGCCCCCAGTGACCCCACGCCCATGAGACTGTAGGAAGGGGAGCTGAGGGCTCGGGCCTAACCCCTACCCACAATTATAGCACAACAGTTACAAGCCACTAGACCATATACCAAACAGCATGGAGCACCATCAGCTAGGGGCGGAGTTTTGGGACCAGCCCATGGTCACCTTACCACATATAACCACATGCCATCAGCAGAGGGCTCGACGAAGGTTTTTGAAATGGGTGTGGAGTTTAGGGGATAAGCCTTAAGTTTTATGCGGCACATGGACCCAACCACTGAAGAGCCAGGGGGCTATGCCAATGGGGGTAGGGGGTTAACCCCAACCCCCAGGCACATGGCCCCATGTGGACCTAGTTTTCCGCCACAAGGCCTTATTGGCCATTCAAGCCAAGCAATAGAATGCACCTAATTCGAAGTGAATCTCACTGATTTTGGCTGAAAATTTTTCTCGACGCACCCAAGAAAAGTGGAATTCGTAGGCTGGTTAATAGTCCAGTGTAGTTTGTAGATCAGTTAACAGGGAAAACTTGGAGAGAGCACAACTTCTTCAGTTTTTTGGTCAAACTGAGCCCAACAAGAGCCCAACTGGGGCTTTTTTACTGTTCTGAATCCATTGGAGACATAAGATTTACATTCTAAGCACTAAAAATCCATGTAACACAAATGTGAGCACTTAATGAAAGAGGCCCAACATTGGAAGCTAGACCAGGATATGTAGCCTAGGAGAGGGGTGAACTCCTTTTCATTTTTGCTATTATGTGTTTCTAATATGGTATATTTCTTTGTTATTGTTGTTTACTAAGTTTAAAAATCAACATTTTATGTGTTTTGTAAAACGATCCATTACCCAAAATACATAAAATTTTACTTTCAATTTTTCCATGACCTTCAAGTTTGCATTACAGATGACTATGACCTTACTTATTGAGTCATCTCCAAGTAAAATGTCATCTACACCATACCTTTCATATTCAGAAAACCATTTCCTATGGGAATTTATATGAAAGGAGGCACCTAAGTTGATCATCCATATGTCATGATGGTGCGAACTGCACTCACAAGCCTAATTCCATGCGGTTATGACCTAAATTTCTTAGTTTAGTGCTTGTGGTCCCGAGATCTGATCCATATTTGAAGATCAACCCCTAGACCATTGCCATGAACTACTTGTAACTTCTCATAATCATATTTCTCATGAAGACAAAACTAAACATTCAAATTTGAATTAGAAACTTGACCTAAATTGATAAGAACATATACTAGGCATTTTGTCAAACATATGGAAAACATGTAAGATGCATGTCATGAATGCATATTTGATCATAAACTGATAGTCTTCACTTGAGAATCATTGAGAAGGCTCTAAACCCTCTTTAGCTAGCTACAATAACACTTATTAGTCCATGCATTCATTAACCATTCATATATTCACCAAACTTGTCAAGAGCCATAAACAATATACATCATATAACTAACATATAACCAATAAACAACCAACATATAAGCCATGGAAACTTAGCCATATATTGCATCATAATCATTGCAATTTCTCATAGATCATAATAAGGAAATGTCTCATATTAACATATGATAATACCCACCAAGTCAGGGACTTCAACATACCACCCAACCATAGATTGGGCTGAACCAAATCTCTCTTTCGACCAATTACCCTCGCGCCATATTCCAAGCATGAATGTGGGATCTCATGGAATAAACCAAAACAAAACAAAACTAGGGCTTCCAAAGGCCAAACCACCTCAACCCTCAACTAGTGATTCACCTCATTGTTAGACATCACTAACACCAACTAGATTAGTCTCTACCCAAGTTTTCCAGGTCTCTAGGAACAAGTAACTCAACCCACAACCTTCCAGGGCTCCAAAGAATTTGTCCAACCTAGCTCCGGGGACTAGTAACTCAACCCACTAAGGGATCCAGAGCATTTGTCCTAACCTAGGCTCCAAGACTATTAAATCAACCCAAGTTGTTCCAAGGCTTCAATAGCATTTTTTCCAACCCACAGGCATAAGGAATTATGAGCACCAATCACAAAACAATCAAGTGGAAAACCCACAAAACCATGGCTATGTAGTAAATGCCAAGGCAATGCTAAAACCACTATCAATCCATGAAATCCTTCGTGCCAATGACAACACATAACTAGATAATCACATGCATATACCATGCATCCATAAATCAACAAGAGAATCACACATGCAACCTATTACCTGCAAATAAATCCAGTTGTAGTTGTTAATCCACCTATTCCCTTGTGCTTTCCTACTTTCCTTTGCCTTCTTTCTTCAAGTACAATGAGTACTAGAGTTCTCCAAGAATGCTCTAAGATATTTCTCTAAGTGTGCAAGGGTGTGAGAGAATTAGAGAATATAAGAGAACTCTAAACTGATCCTCAAGCCTTTTTATCGTTGAGGCGTCTATTTTCTTCATTTTCCTTTAATTTCCCTCTCATGCAAATCTGTGACTATTCATCTCCCTTTTCTCATATTTTCCTTTATTTTCATAAATAAATGTCAATTATGCCACTTTTCCTTTTCCAATTTCCTTGGCAATTAATTAACCAAAAGTGACACCCACTAGGATGTTTTTCCCACCATTGAGATTGGAATACATGTCCCTTGACCTTGGTATTATATTTTTTACATGAAAAATCAACCAGGGGCTGTTACAAACCCCTCCCCCTTGGGTGAACACCGTCCTTAGGGTTCTATGACACCTATGACCAACAAGCTGTTGAGAACAAAACATACTACCCATGGAGCTTAATAACCCAACTCCTTGCAGTATTTACAATGACATCCTATTGAAAACATGACAATCATATCATTTATTGGAGATTTATAACAAAGCTCATTATGATATTTACAATAAAAACCACATATAATTATGTACATTTGCTTCAACCAGCCAAAATACATACTGTTTATGGAACTTTATAAATCCAACTCGACACAATATTTATAATAACATACACATATATAGATATGCACATTTTCTCTAACCAACAAATAAAGGATAAGATGCCTACATTAACAACACGGGAATGTAGAGTCTCACACCTCCACCCTCAAAATTAGTAACTAGATTCAACTCCTTCCCAAGAAGTCTAGAATCCACTGCCAAAATCAAAAAGTCAACATCCAATGTCCAACACTACAATCTTGCACTACTTGTTCTCTTAGTGAACAATTATCGATTCATTGTTCCATGTTACACCCACTATACTTCTAATTCCATTTGGAAATGCTAATGAACACAAACAAATTCATTCCCCTACCTTCCCTTCTCTATTGCATAGTCCCTCAGGAAATCTGGTCACTCCCTTCCATGTAGCACACAATTTCCAAGTTCCATTGGCATCCCCTTCTTTGCTACACATTCCCTTGGGATATTTATCTCTTGGAAAAGTTTCCTCACATCGAAAGGTCCAAAACCCAAGGAATATCCCTGCCTCAAAACCATCATACTGGTCATAGCATGCTCATGAAAATCAAATGGATACTATTGGGTACCAGTGTCCCACAATGGCCCTACTCTTGAAGTGCTTTTTAACATACTGTTACATGTTCCAATTCCTTTCGCTGTTGCTGCTAATTCTTGTAGTGAGTTTCAACCACCCAAACTAGACATTTTCCATGCTTTCCTGTACCAAGCACATAACCAACTACCATTAGATTCAAATGAAATTAAAATAAATTTAAAGTATACCTCATTAATAGCTTGTCAATAAGGTGCACCTGCTATCCTGTTTACTTCCTCTCACAACAAGTCAAAATAGCTCTTCGATCAAATCATCATGTATACACATATCACATATGATTAGCTCAAAATGAAACCATCATAAATCAGAATCATAGATCACATGTAACCATCATAAATTAGAGTTATAGATCACATGCATAATTAAAACTAAAAATTGATACTTATCTTTTAATTAGTCCTTTGCTTCTACCTTTTTTATTTTTCCTTTCTGTACACACATTAGATTGGTTTCCAAACCCAACAAGCACCCAATTCCTTCTCTTCAACCATATACACATACACGGAGTGTACATCACATGTATATACCCCCACACTACATACAACACCACACAATACATGCACCTACACCCAACATACGACACACACATTCACCTACACTCAGTGTACAACACAATACATATACGTTCAAAGAGTACAACATAACGAATACAAATGTCATGATACAACTACTACGCATTATAGATAACACAGTACCCCATGAACACAACACAACATGTACACAATACCACATTTACAACAACACCACATGTACAACATGTATACATCACCACATGTACACAACACCACCTATACAATCTGTACACAACACCGCATGTACACAACACCACCTACACAATGTGTACACAACACCACATGTATAGAACACCACCTACAGAATGTGTATACAACACCACATGTCCACAACACCACTTGCAAAATACTTACACAACACCACTTTCATAACTTGTACATGACACCACATATACACAACACCACCTACACAATGTGTACACAACACCACATGTACACAACACCACATGCACATAACACCACATGTACAACATGTACACAACACAGTGTGTACACATCACCACATGTACAACATGTACAAAGCACCACATGTACACAACACCATATGTACAACGTGTACATCGCACCACATGTACACAACACCACATATACAACATGTACACAAAACTATATGTACATAGCACCGGGTATACAACATATACACAACATCATTTGTACATAGTACCACATATACAACATGTACACAACACTATATATACACATCACTGCATATATAACATTTACACAACATCATATGTACATAACACCACATATACAACATGTACACAACACCATATACACAACACCGCATATACAACATTAGTACTACACATCCAGAGACCACACTGACTCTATCAAGCAACCTTGCCTCTAGTGTCTTCCACTATCCATGCTTGTCCCAACGTGCCACAAATCACACTACTTTCATTCTGCTAATGTATTCTTCAAAATTTCCTGCCATAGCATAAACATAGGCATAGTTATAAGCACATAATATCAAAATCATATTCGCATGATACTAACCTCATAGATATGTCAGGGCTAATCTACCCACTTGATTCATCATCATACCAAAAAATTATTCATGCCATTCACCTGCATAAGCAATCGTTCATCCATAATCACGATCCCTAATTATCCTATTAGACAATGACATACATACATACATACATATATAAACATCAACAAAATCATGATCACAACATGATTACCAGTGCTCATAAGGTGAAGGTTAACAGAACTCCCCTTTTCCATGTATAACATGCACAACATTGAGAACAATAGTTCCCAACATAGCCAAGGCATCTGATGCCTCAAATCCATTTACTTTACCTTACTTGATTACCTTTCTCATGATTCTCCTGCCACTGCCCATTTACCCCAATGGACTTAGCCAATCCAACTGATTGTCATATTCTTGCCTTCAGCTGCCCTTATTCATGCACCGAGCTTCATCCAAGTCTTCCATTACTCCCCCAAAGCTCAACTAACATAAAAGGTAAGAACAAGTAACAAACAAGAAGAAAAACATGAAAAACAAATAGCAATACGACACCACAAATAAAGTGGCATGACCATGCACTAGACACAATCAAAACCGCAAATCAAGCGCAAACAAATCGAAAAATACCGAAAGCACAAAACTAGCAAAAAACACCATGAATCAACCCCATGGGTTCCCAATTCTTCTGAAGGAAAGCTCATTCTGAGCCTTCTTCAAGATTTCATGGTAGTCCCTTATGGAAGGTAATCCCCTACCATAAACACAAAATTTTTAGTGCGTATACTGATTACCTTACCTTGTTGTGCTAAGCATGTTGTCTTGTAACTGAACACATACATATATCATCGATCAGGGGACTCCAAGTCTCTTGACGAATCCAACTATCACTAGAAATTAGTTGTTATACCTATCAAATACATGTGCATGAATATAACAAATATCTACATAATGTCAATGAAAACCAAGGTTAAGAAGACTTCCTATATTCATGCAAAGCACTCATTCATTTGGAATTGCGATTTCCAAACATTGCCAAATGAATTCTTACCCAGTTCCTTTATTTTAACTTTTTCCTTGTTGTAATTGAGTATTATTAGGTTTTTCACGTCACCTAGTTGTTAGTTATATAAACAAATCAACTATTACCTTGCCACACTAATGCCAAGTATGTTTCCCTGCAATTGTTCACACATGTCAGCCAAATGTTCCAAAGATCAAGGCATCATTTTTGTTAATTTGAAATCATCCCTTACCAAGACTAATAGCCACATAAAAATCAACACACAATTATTAGTCATAATACTACAACTAGCACCCATTTTCACTCAAGTGCATATTAGTTGTCTCAACACATATTGTGTTGGTACAACCATCTTAAAACATACCATTCCTTCATGCAATCTTATAGACACATACTCATATCATGCGATTACTCAAACATTCAAACAACCTATAAAAATACCATACTTGATCCAAGTGGATACTAGTGTCCACCCACCTATACCACCTAAACCTCCAATTGATTTCATCAATTTCCTTTATTATAGCAACATTTACTATTTTTAGCAGTTTTTCAGGTACTAAACTTCGGATGCTGTTTTGACCCCCTAAATGACATTTTTTTGAGGTTCGTTGCAGGCCCTTTGGCACAAAACTTGTATTACTTAGAGAGATATTTATAATGAGGTATCACACTCACCAAACAAAGATCATATGACCAAGTTACGACCCTGAGAAGTTGGCTGCCCAACTAACCTCAACGGGGCCCATAAAATCTTGGTGTTCCATCTCTTAGGGTTAGGTTTTAGGTTGTTTAGGGTTTCCCTTTGTTGTTCAATAATAAAAAGGCCCTTGAACCTAATTGTAACACATTTCAGAGGCATGTAGCTGCCACATCTCTTCTCAGAGATAAGCCACCATCGCTTGAGCTAGTTAATTTCCATTATGAATGTATGCATATTTCAGTTTTGTGATGTTAATGAAATGCAGTTTTATTTTTGCTACATCTATGTGTTTATGTTTATATCTATGTTCAGTTGCGTTCCTTTATAATTCCAGATCAGTGGTATTAGAGTAGTCTACTCTTTCTCTATTTTTTTCTTTGCATGCCCCCAATGAGGTTAAGGTATAAGGAGTTAAGGCTTGAATTGGATGAAGATTTGCAAGACCAGCCTCACAAACCCCGACAACCTCCCATGGTGGAAGAAAAGAAAGATGAGGGAGCATGAGATCTGTTATCACTTAAAACCACAGTTCACCTGTGGCCAAAGATTCATAATTTTTTTTTTTTTTTTGGTTTAAGTCAATAGGTTCTTAGGTGTGTCACTTTGAAATTAGTTTTCCAAAGGTATTGATGTGAGTCCTTGTAAAAAACCGTTAGATACCCTCTCTCATGATAGTTAAAGCATGTCTTGTCTTGATTACTTCATTCTGATTTTGCACAGTTTCGCAGCGCGATATGATTGGCTAGTTTAGCTGCGCAATCATTTTTCCACCTTTCCGCAGCATATCATTGAGCAGCCATTTCGTAGCGCGATATGTCATTTCATAATTGCCCGCGCTACGAAATCGGGGATTCGGGGTTTTTCTGCAGCATATTTCCTTGAAATGTCAAATCTCGGGAGGTGAGTCATTAGAACCGTTCATATGTGTCAGTCGACGTCCTCTCCAGGTCATGATAGGATTCATTCCGCCATCAGATATAGGATCACACACATGTCAATTATTTCAATAAATCTTATGAGGTATGGTAGTGTAATTATGTTAATTCATGATGCATTAACGTGCCTGTTCTATGATGAGCATTTGAAAAAACACAAGAAAGCCCGAATTCTCATTTAAAAAGAGACTACTGCAAGCGAGCCTGCATTCCGAAGCCGAAGCTGTTGTGTAAATTGGATGTGCTGATTAAGTTCTCTGTGTAAGAATTTTCTGAGCGAGATGGAGAAAAGAGAGCATAGATCCGGAAGATGTCTGAGAACCGAACTAGAAGGACTTGATCTCACGCTCAAAGATGAAGGTGTCGCACGAGCTTTCAAACAGGCTGGTTGCTGGAGGTTCTGTGAAAACTTGAAGGGCGGACACACAGAGGTAACTAAATCCTTTGCACTAAATTTCAGTGGTTTGAATTCTAAGGTTGCATTACTAGAGTTCCCTGTGTCCCCGCAAGCTATTTCTGCTGTCACCGAAATTCCAAGAAGTGGACAGGAATGGTTCAAGAACTATAAGTTTGACATGACTCCATGTAAGGAGTTTCTGAAGGGTCAATATGCAAATGAGGACCTCACTAAGGCGGTGCCAAGGTATTATATTAAAGAGCATTATGCTCTGCTCCTCACAGC
>APFE030407453.1:0-15392 GCA_000404065.3 Pinus taeda | reverse complement strand
TTAGGACTTCAGTGACTGAGTTCTGTGGATTTGGATCAGGAGTTGATGGAGTTGTGTTCAGTTTGACTTAGTTGAACTAGTTGTAGTTAGTCTAACTAACAAATAGACTAATGATGAGTGGTGTGAATTAATTATTAATTAATTCACTAATTATTAACTCATAAAGCAACTGAAGAATACATTAGTTAACTCAGTGCATGGGCAGTTCAGTGGGGACAAGTGTTAGAGGTGAGTGAAAGGGCAAGACAACTGTCAGTTGTGACTATAGTTGTGCATGTGATTTGCACAATCAGTGGGATTGAGTTTCCAATGAGGATTGCGTAGTGTTACACAAGGGAAATATGAGTTTGGTTTAGCCATTCTCATCCATTCTCTATGTAGGATTGCGCAGTGGAGGCAGGAAAGCAGCAGAGGTGATTTTAGCCAGTGATTGATTCAGATCTGTGTTGTATTGTGTGTAACAGGTGGAGCTAGTATTGTACTATGTACTGTTACATGAACTCAATCAATATAATATATAGATAGTTGTGGGGTTTTCAGCTTTATGCTTTCCTCGGGTACATACTGTGTTGATATGGGTGATTGATGCTTCAATGTGCGCATGTGTATGTTTCTGAATACTACTAAATTGATGATCAATGTAGAGGAGGTTATGTATTATGCATGATTCTGCAAATAGTGTATAATCAGGATAATCTCTGTGAATAAGTGTCATATTATTCATGAATTTTCTACATGGTATTGGAGCTGGTTGATTTGTAGAAGAGATTTCTACATGATATCAAAGTGAGGATTGATCATCAGATCTATTATTCAGAAATTTTTTACATTTTATTTCTTCAGGCAGAGTCTGTAATCGGGCTAGGTAGCCTTTGTATTCATCCTTCTTTTGGAAGGTGAGATATCCAGTGAATGCCCATACAATCAATCTCTGTACAAGAAATAATTTGTTCTCATGAATTTTAGATCGAAAGTGGTTGAGTTTTGAGCTAGTGGAATTCGAATTTGCAGCAGCGTTTTCTTGGTGTCAAAGGTGAAATGTCTTTCAACGGATTTCGATTGGAGTATGCCCTTGAGGGTAGCTCAAACTATATTTTATGGAAGGACAGGATGGAGGCGATGTTAGATGATAATGGGTTGAAGGATTTCATAGATGCGGATGTCCCAAAACCTACTGATGCTGCTCAAGTCGGGGATTGGCAAAAGAAGACAGCAAAGTGTCGAAGGATTCTATTGGAGGGCGTGAGGGATCACATTGTGTCCAGCCTACATGGAAAGGCTTCTCCATACTTGATGTGGAAAGTGTTGACTGATCTATTCCAAAGAAAGAGCGACCAGAGGAAGTTGGCGCTTAAGGATAAACTCAGAAACATAAATTGTGAGAAAGGCAACAGTATGCCCAAGTATCTCACGAAGTTCACCCGATGTCGGGATGAGCTGGGAAGTGTGGGGGTCACTGTCAATGATGAGGACTTGGTGAGCTTGGCTCTCCTTGGTCTTTCGAAGATTTGGCATTCCTATCAAGACTCTGTCAATGGTTGGGAGAAATTGCTAGGATGGGAGAGACTTTAGTCGGATCTTGTGTAAGAGGAGATCAGGTGGAATACCAGGGACAGATCTTCATCAAAGGCATCTGATGAAGAAAATTGTGCTTTGGCTGCCAAAGCAAAGAAGGGGAAGAACAAGAAAGCTTCTCATTTCGATGTGAAAGGCAAGAAGTAGGACATGTCCAAGGTGAAGTGCTTTCACTGTCACCAGCATAGACACTATGCCACAAATTGTCTGCAGAAGAAGAAAAATAAGCAAGCTGCTGGATCTACAGCAGGGGAGGCCTTAGCCTCGCAGTTTGAGCTAGATTTTTCACTGATCGCATGCTTGGTATCAAGTGTGATGGGATCGGTATGGTTCTTGGATAGTGGTGCATCTTTTCACATGACAGGAGATCGAGATTTGTTTTTTGATCTGGATGAGAAAGATCTTGGAGTGCACATCGAGATGGGAGATGATGGTAGATATAGTGTGACTGATATCAGTACCATTTCCTTTGAGAGGCAGTCTAGTAAACCCTTCATATTGAAGGACGTGATGCATGTTCCAGGATAGAGGAAGAATATTATCTCTGTGGCAATGTTAGAAGACAAGGGATATGATGTTGTTTTTAGCGAGGGAAAGGCTTTCCTGCGCAGCAAGACAGCTAGAGAAACCCGGAAGATAGGGGTTCGAGTCAAGAACCTTTATTAGTTGCATGTAGATGGCTGCTCAGCAATGGCATGCAAGGCAAAAGGAGTGGTGAGCCAGGATGATGGTGAGCTATGGCATCGGAGATTGGGCCACCTTCACCATGGAGCCTTGAAGATACTACAACAAATTTCCACTAGGATTCCTAAAGGCACTCTTGCGCAGTCATATCAGTGCAAGGGGTGTATTTTGGGAAAGTTTGTGAAAGCCACCTTTCACGAGAAGGATAGTCGCGCCATGACGATCCTTGAGATAATTCACACAGATGTGTGTGGACCTTTCTCAGTAGCTTTGATAGCAAATCATAGATACTATGTGATCTTTGTTGATGATTTCTCTTGAAAGTGCTAGATCTTCTTCATGTAGAAGAAGAGCGAACCATACTCAAAGTTTTGTGAGTTCAAAGCACTAGTCGAGAAGGAATCGGGGAAGAAGGTGAAGGCTCTTAGGAGCGACAATGGTGGTGAATTCATCTCTGGCGAGTTCAAGGACTTCTGCAGCATAGAAGGAATTCGAAGAGAGCCCATAGCTCCCCATAACCCACAGCAGAATGGGGTTGTTGAGCAGAAGAATAGAACGATCGTGGGTGCTGCATGGGCTATGTTGCATGATCAGGGCATATCCCTTCACTTGTGGGTGGAGGCATGCAATACTGCAGTATATGTGTAGAACCATTGTCCTCACAAGATACTTGGCATGAGTACACCCGAGGAGGCTTATTCTGGTAAGAGGCCTGATATTTCCCATTTGAGGATTTTTGGTTCTCCTGTTTACATGCATGTGACGAAGGATGCCAAGAAGAATCTAGATCTAACCATAGAGGTTGGGATATTTGTGGGGTACACTGATATGCCCGACAACTATCGCATGTATTTGCCAGACAGTCGCAAGACTATTGTGCGATGGGATATAAAATTTTAGGAGGAGAAAGCCATGAAGTGTTCGCTTGAGAGGGAGCCACACTTGCATGTAGATGTGGAGCTATTAGTTCCTAAGGATGAGCTTCAAGACATGGATCAGCCACAAGATGAAGTTCATGGAGTGGAAGAGACCACTCATGTAGCGCCAACAATCAGAGGGCGAAAGCACACTATAGAAACTGAGCGACTAGCTCGAGATGTAGAGAAGATTGTAGGACCACCTACAGCAGAGAGCAGACAGAGAGAATCACCTGATTGGTACACTGGATACATGGATCTTGTGAGCAAATGTGTCGTGACTGAGCCATCCTCTTTCGAGGAATCTGTGGAGGATCCCGCATGGGTAGATGCCATGGTGGAAGAGTATGATTCGATTGTCAAAAAAAGTGCATGGGAGATTGTCCCAAGATCGGAGGGGAAATCAGTGGTGGGTTTGAGATGGATCTACAAAGTGATGCAGATGGGGTAGCACATCCATCAGATGGATGTGAAGACTAGGTTCCTTCCTAGAGGTTGGAGGAAGGAGGATGCTACTTCAACAGAGGTAGTGGATGCCACTGTTTATCGACGGTTGGTGGAGTCGCATGTGTGCAGGCTCAACAGAGGCACATCGGGATATGGATCTTGGTATAGATAGGAGGATGAGGTGAAGCAATGTGGCTTCACGAATGCAGATTGGGCAGGGAGCCCAACAGAGCACATCGACATCAGGTACCATCATATTAGAGATTGGGTGCAGTGGAGAATCATGTTACTTTCATATATTCCCATGGAGGATCAGGATGCTGATATCTTGACGAAGGCACTCACAGGAGAAAATTCGAATACCACAGAGATAGGATAGGGGTTGCAGATAATCCATATCTTGTTGAGAGGGAGTGTTGAAAATGCAACAAGATGATGGAGCTTAGTGAAGAGAAGTCGCCTTCGCTAAGTGGGCCTGTAGGCTATTTTTGGCTCAAAGTCTATTTTTAGACATATGGATCATGGTCTATGAGTTGCAGGATGCTATTTTTGGATGATTGATCATGTTGGTAAAAATAGATGGACTTCTATTTTTAGACATATGGGCGGAGTCTATTTTTAGACTGCCAGGCTAAAAATAGAATAGTTGAATATTATTAGCTCTTAATAATATTTGGACTATAAACATTAACTTATTCTCTTTTAGCACTTCAGTTCAAGCTACGAATGTGGCACATGCAACTGCCAGAAGAAAATACATGTTTCTTATGGGTTACTTGAGCTATTGCATGGAGGACTTTAGTTAGGACTTCAGTGATTGAGTTCTGTGGAGTTGGATCAGGAGTTGATGGAGTTGTGTTGAATTTGACTTAGTTGAACTAGTTTTAGTTAGTCTAACTAACAAATAGACTAATGATGAGTGGTGTGAATTAATTATTAATTAATTCATTAATTATTAACTCATAAAGCAACTGAAGAATAGATCAGTTAACTCAGTGCATGGACAATTCAGTGGAGACAAGTGTTAGAGGTGAGTGAAAGGGCAAGACAACTGTCAGTTGTGACTATAGTTGTGCATGTGATTTGCACAATCAATGGGATTGAGTTTCCAATGAGGATTGCGTAGTGTTACACAAGGGAAATATGAGTTTGGTTCAACCATTCTCATCCATTCTCTATGCAGGATTGCGCATTGGAGGAAGGAAAGAAGCATAGGTGATTTGAGCCAGTGATTGATTCAGATCTGTGTTGTATTGTGTGTAATAGGTGGATCTAGTATTGTACTATTTACTGTTACATGAACTCAATCAATATAATATACAGATAGTTGTGGGGTTTTCAGATTTATGCTTTCCCCGGGTACATACTGTGTTGAAATGTGTGATTGATGCTTGAATGTGTGCATGTGTATGTTTCTGAATACTGCTAAATTGATGATCAATGTAGAGGAGGTTATGCATTATGCATGATTCCGCAAATAGTGTATAATCAGGATAATCTCTATGAATAAGTGTCATATTATTCACGAATTTTCTACAAGTGTCATTCCACTTGTTGTTCTTGGTTCCGCTTGAAAATTTCTTGGATATCTTACTCATCCCTAGGTGAATTCATAGAGGCAAGTGTCATAGAAGAAGTTTCTAGAAGATTCCATGAACATCCACTTAGCAAACTGTCCCAAACATTTGTCCATTCTCACTCATCGCACCACATAGAAGGCTTCTTCAGTATGTATCGCACCTGGCTAGTGTAGGAGTCAATATGCATCACACCCTGATAGTGGAGTGGTCAATATGGTCTAGTTTTTGCCAGTTCTGAGTGGTTTTTCAGGTGGAACTTCTGGGGAATGATGTAATCAATTGACCATGATCCTTTAGGGTATGAAACAACACTTTTTGGGGATTAAAAAGCCCTAGTTTATTACATATAAGATTGGGTTTGAAGTGCCAAAATATGTCTATAACAGTGATGTCCACCTGGATTACTCATCCCCCCTTTGGAATCAATCGACCCCATTACATTGAGTACCTCCATGAGATGGGGAACTTCTGTTGAACTTGGTCCCTGCCGATCCACTTGCCTTGGTGCAGAAGCTGGCCAACTTTGACAACCTGATACTGTTGGATATTTTGCTAGTGAATATTCTTGACATGCATGTCCATGATTTGATTAGTTGTGGCCTATTCCATGCAACTGGAGTTTAGCTCTGTTGGTGTGAGTTTTTCTATAACGTTTGATGTGTCCAATAATGGTGGAAAGTATGGCCGAAGGTAATCTGCATTGAACACTGGGTGCAAGCCAAGGAATGGGGTAATGTCGTGCTCAAAATAATTGTATCCCACAACCTTAGTAATGGTGTAAGGTCCATATCAAAGTGGTATGAGCTTCTGATGGGTTACGGTAAGGTATTATTTTTGAAAATACAAACAAATTTTGTCACCCACCTTAAACTTGTGTGGCACCCGATGTTTATCATGTTGCTACTTGTACTTGGAATTAGACTTCTCTAAGATTTTGTGAACATGCTAACAAATGTGATGGATCTATTCAATCAATCTAGATGCTTTATTAGCCTCGAACAATACATGTGTGGATTTTGTCTATGTAGTCACATGAGGCATGGCAACATTAGTCAGAGACAATGGTCGATATCCTAGACCCACTTGAAAGGGACTACGACCGATAAAGCTATGGAGTGCTCTCTTATAACTGTGAAACACATAGGGAAGGCTCTCATCCCAGGTTTGTGGATGCTTGGAGTTGTACATGTGTAGTATGTGCGTTATCATCCTATTGATGAACTTTGTCTAGCCATCAGTCTAGGGATGGAATGCAGTCGTCATGGTGAGATTGATGTCCAATAGTGTCCAGAGGCTTGACTGGTATGTGCTTTAGAAATTTTTAACCCTATATGATATAATGGTCTGTGGTGTCCCAAAATGTACCCATACTCTTTTAAAGAAGAGTTTGGTAGTGTCCTCTATTGTGATACTCTTCTTGTAGGCCTCCAATCTAGCCGTCTTAGAAAATTTGTCCACTAATACACAATCATTACCAAGCTTGGTAGAAGGGAGGCTAGACATATAGTCAATGGACATGGATTCCCAAGGATGGATGTGAGTAAGTCGAGGAGTGTATAGGCATTGCTTCTTGATCGCTTTCTTAGCGATGGCACAGGCAGTGCAGGATTTGTTATATTTCCCAGCATCCTGTCTTATTTTTGGCCAATAAAAGTAATTTTGTAGTAAAGCCACAATTTTCTCCACACTAAAGTGTCTTGTGACCCTACTGTACTGCGCATCCAGAATCATCTTGGCATGCTCGCTTGAGGGAACATAAAGGGGGCCCACATAGGACAATAATGAGTCTTGGAGGTGTGAATCGGGAACTTGCTTGCCATCAACTAGCATTTGGTATGTGGAGGCAAACTCTAGATCATTTTTGTATAGTTGAGGCCATTCAGAGGTCTCATGGACACAAGAGTTAAGAACAATAGTCAATACTGGAACTGGGGTCGACTATGATAGTATGCAGTATGATTAGTGCTACCCTTTTTGTACTTAATGTTTATGTGGAATTGTTTCATATATGTAGGCCACTTCTGATGGCAATTGTTTTACAAATTCCTTTGTGTATTTATAAAATCAAGAGGTCAGTGATTGGTGTCGATGCTTGTCTCCTTCACCATAATGTAATTCTTCCATTTTTTGCAAGTTTTCACGATGGAATACATCTCTTTATCATAGGTTGGGTACTATTGGGTGTAATATAGGGCATATTAATGGACCAACATTTAATTGTCAATCTAGGAGTTCATAAACTTGGAGGTGCAACACTGGAAATGCTAGAGAAGGACTTCAGCAACCTACAAACCCTACTTCTCTCTTTCCTAATTATGCTTGCAAAGTCAAATGAATGGAAATAAAATAACACCAAAAGAATTCTAGTGCCAAAATAAAAAAGGAAAGGATTTTGCAAAAACTCAATGAAAGGGACTTCAAATGAGCATAAATAATCATGATCACTGAAAGATGGAAAAGAAGATATCTGAGACTAAAAGTTAGTGCAATCATAAGATGGAGAAATAAGTAGGCTATGAAGTGCATTTTCCTTCATTAAAAATTTTCCTTCCTGCACTAAACCATCGTTCCTACACTGCAATAATTTTCTTGTACTAGAATGACGTTCCTGTACTGGAACGACGTTCCTGTACTAGAACGACGTTCCTGTTCTGGAATGATGTTCCTGTACTGGAACGATGTTCTTGTACTGGAATGATCTTCCTGTACAGGAAAAAAGTTCCTATACTGAAGCGATGTTCCTGAACTAGAAGTATGTATTGTGCCTGCACTAAAGATTTTGACCTTCATACAAGAGCTCTGGGTTCCTGTACTAGATCACTCTATTCCTATATCGAAACATTGGTTCCTGTCCCAAGAAATTAGCATTCCTGTACTGGGTTTCCAAACCATTTGCAGAAAATGAAAAGGGTGTTAACTAAGAATAAATTGCAAGGTGAAACAGAGCTGAGGAAATAAGCATTCATAAGAAAAATATTCTTTAACTAATCATAAATTTAGAAATGAATGGTACTTCGAAAGTCAAAGGAAAATCCTTGCTAGAACAGGAAACTTCTTACATGTGAAAAATAACTATTTGTTCCAAATATAAGCAAGCTTCTTCCTGAGATGACTGTTATTATGTAAATCAGATCTGCACTTATTATAAATAGAATTTTTAGCTTAGAGGTCCCTTGAATAATTTTAGTGTTAAATTGAGTTACTTCCACAAGGGAAATGAGTGCAAGCACAGATCTATATAATGAAAAAAATGTTTCATTAAAATTCATAAAGATAAATTAATTCTAATCTGAACTTTCATGTTGAGAATGCTTGGAAAATTCACTCAGAAATAAAACATGATTTGCACAAGAAAGAAAATTAACTTGTAGGAAATAAAAGGACCTGCAGAAGTAAACTAAGCAAGATTCACTCACAGAAATGAAAACGCACTTGCAAAAGTAACCAAAGCACACTCCTTTAGCAGAAAGGAAATTAATGATGCATCAAAGGAAATAAGGGTTAACATGAAAGGCAGGAAATAAGCACACCCAAGCATGCACACTTTGGATTTGAATCACACAACTTATCAAGAAGTCAAAACCTGTTAACTATGAAAGAACAAGATATAAACTGCTCAAACCTTTCATAAAAATAAGTTTAACACAGTTCATGGAAAAGGGAGAATGAGATGGGTTGGTTGGTCGCTAGCCAACCAACTCGTTTCCCTTTTACGAGATCAAATCAACTACTCAAATAACGCATCACCTAAAATATTGGACGAGGGAATGAATAACTAATGTATCTCCTTATCTTAAAGTTAGTAATTGAAAATGTACATCATGTATTTCTAGATCCAACCTAGAAGTATGGCGACACAAAGTTACAGTGCAATAAAAAATTCTACAGAGTATCTCCCCCTAAATCCATCCTAGAATCCATAACTTATACATAAAACTCCTCTCTCATCCGTAATGAAACTTAACAAAAAAATATGTTCGAACAACGATCGACCTCCATCTTTAGTTCATTGATAACGCTCCAACCCTAGTATAGAGAATGGAACAAACCCTCGATGAGATATGCACCCCAATATTTAATAGATATGATATTTTAGGAGTCAATCGACTGACTGTCCACCTGGTGTAAGAATGATGGATGGTACAGGAACGAAAATTAGTACAGGAAAGACGGTCGGTACAGAAACGATGGATGGTACAGGGACGGTAGACAGCACAAGAACTTCAGATCCTGTATCTTTAGAACATTCATAATGCTCAAATCCTGATGAAAAAAAATGGAACAAACTCTCAGCAACAGGTGCACGCCATTCCTCAAGAAATATGATATTTTTGGAGTCAATCTGGAATGAACTGTCTGTTTTTCCACCTGGTATAGGAATAGTGGGTGGTATACGAACTGCGGATCTTGCACCAATCGAATTTGACTTTACATTAATGATATTTACTCACCATGTGTTAAGGAAATATAGAAAGGTAACTTACAAAGGAATTTAAATATTTTTAACATTTTTAATAATGAATAAGCCCCTATGATCCATATTCAATAAAATCACAAAGAGAGACCAAAAATCCCGTGTAAAGGTTTAATTTTAATTATAAAATAGAGGCTTAGGTAGTGTAGTTAGGACAAATATAGGGTCAAAAAAAGGACAATTGTGGCAACCAACATCGCCCCAACCCCACCTTATTGTGTGTCCTCATGCAACTACTAACCTCTGCAAAAACAAACAAAATTATGAGCCTTCCTTTACTTCTAGATTTGAATATTGATTCCCGACCCTCGTCATGAATTTGATTGGAGTATGGTAGTGCTTTATTAAAATAAGGTTATCTAGACTTATAATATCCCTATACTTAAAACATTTATTCCCATTAGGCAATGATAAATAATGTCAGTTAAATAAAAAAATTTGATGATAGGGTTCCTGCACTCAAACCCAACTTCATGTACTGAAACATATATTCTTGCACCAGAACATTGTGGTTCTTGTACTACATAAAACATTCCTACAAAATCAATTTTATTTGTGATACATAAGCTGAATTCACAAAATAATTTCAAAATTTAAAGGAGTTTGTTCTATCCCTAGTTTCCAGGTGTCATTGTGCTTTCTTGATCTCATCAAGTAAGGTTTTCAAGAATTCACCAGATTCTGTAAAACGATTTATTACGAATGGTTTTAATAAATTATAATGCTAGGGCTACCATAGGAATGCTAATAATTTCATTACTGCAAGAATAGAGTTATCATGAAATAGGCAACAATCAAAATGTCCTCAAAGCATCTCAAAAGCAACCTTAGTCAATAGGTCTTCACTTTCAATAACTTGATTATTATAAATAAACGTGACATTATTTGGAAGCCAAGGCATTAAAATGGGTGGAAAGAGGCAAAAGAAATATGAGAAAATGATACTTTCCCAGGATGACCATCTTACAATTACCCAAGTGTATAGTTGAAGCTTCTCTTGTTCAAGCAAAGCGAATCACCTTCCCTAAGGGTCCCACATCCTTGAAAACCTTCATGTTTATGAAAGCTAGAACTCCAAAGTACATTACTGAAAGGATATTAAAGCCATTCTTAGAGAGATATGATAATGAGTTTAGGAAAGAAAAACAACCAGGTAAATCATAATGTAAATTTGACTTTAATACCACAGGCATGGCCCTGCTACCAGCAGGCATCTATAGCCTCGATAGGGATGCCTTTTAACCCCATGAAATATCTATATCCCATTTACTAGATATAAATTCAGAGTCAATTGAAAGCATTTACATTCCTTAAAAGTTAATTAGAGGCCACTTTCCTAGCTTGGTAACCAGCTAACAAGAGTGCCATTCACAAGAATTGATAAGAATGAACAAATCGGCTCATGATGAGACCTCTTGTCTTCCATATTTTCAATGAAATCCATTACCCTCACTTGTTGACTAGTAGCAGTAATGTCATTCTCGTTAGGACCCATGATCATGGTAGGTCGACTCGTAATGAGACCTCCCATCCCTCAATTAATGATTTTAAAAGAAACTCTGATTATAATTAACCTTAAGTAGGTTACTTAATAGGTGGGGAGGCAAATCTGCTCCTTAATAGCACGAGATGGCATGAAATTGTTTTAATTACTAATCCTTACTAATTAGTCATTCTACCCTAAAGATTCATTTTAAAGAAAACATCTCAGATAATGACTAAAAGATTCCTTAACTTGATCATGCTAGGGTTCTCATGAGAGCTCATTGGGGTTTTATAGGAGTGGTCCACCATAGGAGGTTCTTCATCAATACCTTCAAAGAGAAACTTGAAATGATTTCTTAGATGATAATTTGTTATAATGAATAGGTCAAAAGTAAGTTTTTAAGCTTATCAATGGAAAGTATTAAATATAGAAATAACAATCACCCTAATTTACCTAATGATTAATCTCAACCAACAAATAAAGTCACCTGATAGGATATGTGACATTAAAAGTGAATTGCTTCTGACAAGTCTTATCACAAGACTTATTAACGATAGAAATTCCAATAGTTGTGCCTTAAGAATTGCAGTTTTAAGAGTGTTGCTATACAATATTCAAATGACATTTTTATTCATTGATCTTATACTACCCTACCCTAACTGAAAGAAAGGAAGGTCTCCTTCAAGTGTAGGAGTATTTCCAATGTAGCCATGTGCGTAACGAATTGTTAAATATACTCACACTCAATTTTAAAGAGAAAGCTTCAAAACATACTAGAGTATGAAAAACTAGTTGCTTTGATTGATATGGTACCAAGAGTTGTTGAACGATGAGGAAATAAGGTATGTTAATGACTACTTAAAACCAAGATTCAATGGGATCCACATATTCATGTTTCTCCAATTGATGCAATCCTTATAGAACTTGATAATCACTCTCTAGGAGGCATAAGGGATTTGGTGAAAGATAAAAGAAAAATTCTTGAATTTCAGGCTTAGATATTTTCCTTTTAGATTGACAAGAATGGTGAGGGGAAATTCTAGGGTTTTGAGCAACAATAATTTTAGAATAGGTTCCAATTATAGATTTATCATCTAATGGTGGAGTTTCTTCTTGAGGTAAATGTTTTGTAGTGATAGGATATTTTTCCAAACTCACCTCTTCCCCCAACCTTGAAGATATATCATCATACCCAATAGGGGAATCAATAGGAAGAATAGGTGTTTTAAAAATTTGTGTAACCTGTGGGTTTGGATTAGGGTTTGGGATATGGTTTAGGCTAGGGTTTGGGTAAGGCTTGGACTAGGATTTGGATTTAGATTAGGATTTGGGTCGGGGTTTGGACTAGGGTTAGGTCTAAGGTTTGAACTAAGTTTAGGGTATGGATTAGCCCTAGGTCTAGGGTTTGGGTTAAGATATGGACTAGGGTTTGGATGAGGGTTAGGGTATGGAGTAGGATAAGAGATAGGTTATGGATTAGTGTAAGGTTTCACAGGTATTTGTGACCATGGAGGAGGATAACTTGGTGTTCAAGTAATTGGTCTTGCATGAAAGACTTCCCTAAGGAAGAGGCTCCAAACCATTCTTGAGTCCATGGGCATGTCTGGCTCGAGGATGAGGTCCAAGGAGAGGGCCACTGTGGCCATGAAGTAGGGTATTCAATTGGAAGAGGACTAAAAGTTTTCCATGGAACTACAGGATTATAAATCTGTTGAGAAACTTGCTCAGGAGAATAAGCATTAATCCAAGTATTGAATGATGATGGGTTTTGAGTTATACCTGGTGGTTGATTTGATTCCTTACTTGATTTCCTGAGTATCTTTAGTAATCCTCATAGTGATGGGAAATGTTCTATTGCATGAGCCTATTCATAAATTCTGCGAACTTTTAGGCTACTAAGTGGACACTTTCGAAGGAAGTGTTTCTTTCTAGAGTTGGCACAAAATATCAACAATGGTTATTCATTCTTCTTTTGTTCTTCCTACAAATCATCCAATTTTGAAATCAAATATTTAATAATATTAACCTTATGTTCAAGAAAAATATTAAATTCTGCACTTGTCAGTTCTTCATTGGATGATTTATATGTCTCTGTAGAAGCATAAAAAATCCTCATTGAATGATTCCTCAAAGTACCATTTTCCCATTCTTAACAAGCCAACTAGTATATTATGTTATCAAATGGATTAGTGTATATAGGGGGGTTCTTACATTACCTAAGAAATGAAAATCCTTTCTTAAAAGAACCAAGATATTCAGGGAATAAATAAATTCAAAGAACATAAACTTCCAAGAGAAACTAGGTGAAAGGAAATACAAATGCAACAGGTCACCAAGGTCAATCCCCTACGTGCCTCCCTAGCAATGGTGCCAAAATGTTGGGTGTAATATAGGGAATATTAATGGAAAAACATTTAATTGTCAATCCGAGAGTTCATAAACTTGGAGTTGCATCACTGGAAATTCCAAATAAGGACTTCAACAACCTACAAACGATAGTTCTATCTCTCCTAATTATTCTTGCAGAATCAAAAGAATGGCAAGAAAATAACACAAAAAAATTCTGGTGCGGGAATAAAAAAGGAAAGTACATTGTAGAAACTCAATGAAAGGGACTTCAAATCAATATAAACAATCTTGATCACTAAAATATAGGAAATTATATATCTGAGAATAAACGTCAGTGTAGTCATAAGATAGAGAAATAATTAGGCTTTGAAGTGCATTTGTGTTCATTAAAAATTTTCCTTCCTGCACTGAACCATCGAGCCTACACTGCAACAACGTTCCTATACTAGAACGTCATTCTTGTACTGAAGCAATGTTCCTGCACTGGAAATTTGTATCGTGCCTGGACTGAAGATTTCGACCTTCATATAAGAGATCTGGGTTCTTGTACTAGAGCACTCTGGTCCTCTACCAGGATATCGATTCTTGTATCGAAACAGAGCTTCTTGTCCCAAGAAATCAATGTTCTTGCACTGGGTTTCCAGACCACTTGCAAAAAATAAATGGTCTTAACTAAGAATAAATTACAAGGAAAAGCAAAGTTGAGGAAATAAACATTCATAAGAAAAGTATTCTTTAACTAATCATACATTCAAAAATGAAAGCTACTTCGAAAGTCAAAGAAAAATCCTTGCTATAATAGGAAATTTCTTGCATGTGAAAAATAATTGTTTGATCTAAATAGAAGTATGCTTCTTCCTGAGATTGTTGTTATTATATAAATCAGATCTGCACTTATTATAAATAGAAGTTTTAGCTTAGAGGTCCCTTGAATAATTTCATTGTTAAACTTAGTTACTTCCACAAGGGAAACAAGTGCAAGCATAGATCCATATAATGCAAACAATGTTTCATTAAAGCTCATAAATATAAATTAATTCTAAACTAAACTTTCATGCGGAGATTGCTTGGAAACTTCACTCAGAAATAAAACACAATTTGCAGAAGAAAGAAAATGAAATTGCAATGCAAGGACTTTCAGAAGTAAACTGAGCAACCTTCACTTGTAGAAAGGAAATTAAACACGCATCAAAGGAAAGCAGGGATAACACGAAAGGCAAGAAATAAACACACCCAAGCCTCCAAAACCAAGATTTGAATCACATAGCTTATAAAGAAGTTAAAACCTATTAACAATGAAAGAAAAAAATAAGTTTAACACACTTCATGGAAAAGGGAGAAGTAGTTGGGTTGGCTGGGCCCTAGCCAACTAACTCATTTCCCTATTACAAGATCAAATCAACTGCTCAAATAATGCATCACCTAAAATATTGGAACATGGAATGAATAATTGGCATAGCTCCTTGTCTTAAACTCATTAAATACAAATGTACATCGTGGATTAATGCTAGAACCAGCCCAAAAGTATGGCGACACAAAATTACAGTGCGAGAAAAAGTTCTATAGAGTATTTCCCCCTAAGTCTGCCATATAATACCTAATTTATACATAAAAATCTGCTCTCGTCGTAATGAAAATTAAGAGAAAAATATGATTAAACAATAATCAACCTCCATCTTTAGTTCATTCATAATGCTCCAAGCTTAATACAGAGAATGGAAAAAACCCTCGAAGAGAGATGCACACCAATCTTTAACGGATATAATATTTTAGGAGTCAATCAATCGGCTGTCCACCTGGGGCAGGAACAGAGTGTTGGGAACTAAAATTGCATGTTTTTACTTGCCTTTTTATCCCATTTTTTCACTCTTAACTAAGTT
>APFE030407450.1:55626-133479 GCA_000404065.3 Pinus taeda | reverse complement strand
TTTTTAATTTTTTAATGTTTGGGAAGATTACATCTTCATCATATAAATCTAAATCTAGAAATCTAGATGTCATTTATTAAGAAATTTAGGATTCATTGAAATTATAAATTTAAAGTGCACTGTACACAATCTAAATATCCCAAAAATTTAAAAAAAATATTGAATCCTCATATATAATAAAAAAAAATCAATTTAAACAACATAAATCAAAATTTCATTACAAAATTTTCACTAAATTATACCAAAAAAATTTCATTACAGTTTTTTCACTAAATTATAAACAAAAAAAAAACAACTCCTTTTCCTCCCTGATTTTTAGTTTTTCATGGTTTCTCTATCTGTAAAGACCGTGGGCCATGTGATTGAATTATTTTCTTTCCTTTGCCGCGTTAAACTATGAAGTGATTATTTCTTTCCTTTGCCGCGATAAAGTATGAACGAGATCAGCCTTGCGGGCAACGACCTGCGCGGATCAGCTAGATATATAAATGAGACGTACATGTACCGAGGCAGGTCCAGACTCAATTTTATCTAACCAAGGGAGGGTAGGTCCGTGATCAGTAGTCAGACTTATTGCGCCGTCCCACTAAGATGGAAAATACCGAGTATTCACCTCTCCGGTATCAGAGGAATACACCTGCGCGGATGCCGATGATAATTGTTGACCTGTGTACAGCAGGCTGTTGGAATTCTCGAGTACCCACTATTACCATCTCAATGATAGATTAATCCATCGTATTACAATTTTCCGTTTGTGGTTTTCGTTCATAGTCTTGCGCAGAGTTCAACCATGGTTCAATATTATAACGGCCTCACGTTCGACATTCGTTGACTGCAAAAGATTACAATACACAGTGATTCTCTCTTCTTCATATCGTTGGCCTTGATTTGATACTCTCAGTTTAGAAAAATCCAATAGCGTCAGTTTATGGCCTTTTGATGCTTTTTGTTTTATTACACGCAGGTCTATATTGCAATAGTTTTTTGTTTTTTGTTTTTTTCTTTTTCTTTTCATTTTTTTTTTATAGAATTGATAAGTGGTTAAAAAATGTTTTTTTTTTTTTTAAAAATAATTTTAAAACTTAAAAATTTAAAAATAAGATTTTTTATTAGTTAATTATGAGGTTTATCTATGAAAAAGTGTAAATAAAATACATAAAATTGATACTCGTAGTGTAATAATTATGATGTATATTACTCTTTTACAATGTACCATCAAATCTCACCACTCTTGATTTATGAATTGTTTAATAAAATAATCCTAAACTTCTACAGAAACAACATTAATAGCTACTCCCTTTGTTAGTGGTGTACGAGTATATTGACTAAAAACATGTGTATGATGTTTGGGATTTCATATCATTAAGGTTATGTTTCCAATATCTAATAGGTTTGTTTTAAAAAATAAAATATTCAGTCTATTATTTAAAAAAAAAACATCCATTCAATAAAAGTCACTAATTCAAAATTGTAATCGAATTCCCAAATATTCAACTTGGCTCATCTTTCTCATTTGATCAGTGACTATCTACTTCATCTCACAATTCACTTTGTGAGGGCCACACCAAGATTACATGTTGAGATATACTAATAATAATTCAACTCTATTTATCATTTATATTTTTTCATCTATTTTTATTATTAAATAGATTTAGTTTAAGTATTTTCCTCAAAAAACTTTATCTATATTATACATTTTCACAATTTAATTTTAAATTATCATGTAATATAAAAAGTAAAATCTCAATCAACATTAGAATAAATAGGATTTTATGTTTTGTCTTCATAATTTTAATTATAATAAATAGGATTTTATGTTTTGTCTTCATAATTTTAATTATAACTTAAACAGTTAAAATAATTTTTTTTAGAAACTTTTGCAGTCACAGTTATTGAATTTATGCCATTCTGTATGAATTTACTTATTTACTTCGATTTACATATAGATCATACTTTTGAAATATTAAAAACACTTCTAAAATAAACTCAAAAGTGAATTTAAAAGAAAAATGAGAAATTTTGTGAAACCAGGGCAAAGGCAAGCATTCACAGGGAAACTTATTTCAAACTTAAATCTTATACTAAGTTGTGCTCGCAAAGGTTGTCGAATTGTCTACCACACTTTTTCTCCCCGGAATAATAGTGTTGTCCATTCCATCTCCAATTATTGTTATAAACGCCTATCTGACGGTACTACCACATTTTTTTAGACAAAGGGGCTGCATCTATAGCTGCTTGAACTTTCCTGTATTGTCTGGTACGGTCACGGGACACAATCACATTCAACATTACATTAGTTTTTTGAAGATGCCTTTGATCGCTTGCAGACAACCATTTGGGAAAATCATCATCGAATGATTGCAAATCATCCTCAAGATCAAACAATAGGCATTGACTAGGGAAAGCACACATATTGAGAGCACGGAACTTGGGTGAATTGAGCATGGCAGAACTGCCCTTAACAATGGCGAGAGAATTATTTGCAATCTCTCTCAAATTGTTCACTGGGATTTCCTACAAGCGCCTTACACTAAACATTTGTGGCTTTGAACTCTTTGTGCCAGACATTTAACGCATTTGGAGATCAATATGGTAAGGGTTACAAGCGCTCCATTCCCGAAACATACAGTGCAAATGAAGTGCGGAAGGCAGGGTTGGATCGAGTGGTTGACCACGTTGGGTTGCATGCAACCCCGACACGCCCCTTCACACTAAACATTTGTGGCTTTGAATTATTTGTGCCAGACATTTAACGCATTTGGAGATCAATATGGTAAGAGTTACAAGTGCTCCATTACCGAAATATACAGTGCAAACGAAGTAGGCAGGGTTGGATCGATTGGTTACTGGAAAGGAACCCCAGTGCAAATCTGACTGCGTTTCTTGGGTAACAAGTCACGTTGACAGTGTAGAAGAGACTGCATATGAAAATATTTTTCTTTTTAAAGCGGATGACATTCTAAGAATAATGGTAGCCCATAACTACATACTGTAAATTAACTAATACAACTGAGCATATGGGCACCACAACAATGGCACCCTTGTTTTAAATAAATATCAAGCTTGTATTAATTTTATATAGACATCCAAATTGTATTAATGGTAATAAAAGTATTCAAAAATCTGTTTTTACATTACATTTTATAAAATCTGTTTATACACTTGAATTTTAATTGTAATTGTAACCATTAAAACAACACTTAAATAGTTAACCTTCCTTATTGTATAAAATACTCTTTAAATTTAAAAATAGTATAACGAACCATTTTTTACTGTATATTACAAAATTACAGTGTACCATTTCCACCATTTCCACCAAAAAGACATGACATGCTATCACATAATATGGACCTTACACGCCATGCCATAGATGAATGCTTCCAAAATGATCGCAGTGGGTGATTTCAATATCCATAATGTTATGGCATCACTACAAGAGGGCGGTGGTATTAGTTATAAAGCCAATGACGCCTGGTCTATATCCCAGAACAGTTGTTGTTGCTGCTGCTGAAACCCATTTCAATGGCAACATAAAGCTTAGGGAGCTCTGCGACGAGGGCCGACTGAGAGATGCGCTTGGTATGTTGCATAGCACGAATGACCCCATTCGACCTTGCACCTATGCCCTCCTATTGCAGGGATGCATTAAGAACAAAGCCTTGCCAGAGGGCAAACTCATCCATGCTTACATCAAAGAGAGCGAAACCATCGCCGACACTTATTTGCTCAACACGCTCCTCAATATGTATGTTCATTGCGGAGCTATGATGGATGCTCGCAAGGTTTTTGATGAAATTCCCCAACGAGACGACTTCTCATGGAATGTGATGATCGCTGCTTATGCCAGACATGGGATTGCAGAGGAGGCCATGAATGTCTTTTACCAAATGCAGAGAACAGGCACTGAACCCAATCAATTCACCTTTGCCAGCATTCTACCTGCGTGCGCTCAGTTGAAGGCTCTGGAACAGGGAATGGAGATCCATGAGAAAATAATCAGAGGTGGCTTTGAGTCCGATGTGTTTGTGGGGAGTGCCCTTGTAGACATGTATGGAAAATGTGGGAGCATGAAGGTTGCTCGCGAACTGTTTGACAAAATGGCTCAACGAGATGTCGTCACTTGGACATCAATGATTGCAGGGTACGCGCAGAATGGCAGGGGAGAAGAGGCCCTGAAGCTTTTTCACCAGATGCAGATGATCGGCGTGAAGCCAAACGCTAAAACCTTCGTCAGTGTTCTGCCTGCGTGCGCCAACTTGGCGGCTCTGGAAGAGGGTGTGGCGATCCATGAAGAGTTGATTCGGCGTGGATTTAGGTCCGATGCCTTTCTGGAGAGTGCCCTCATAGACATGTATGCGAAGTGTGGAAGCATAGAGAAAGCCCGCGAGTTATTTGACGATACATGGCAACGGGATGTTGTCCTATGGACTGTGATGATTACAGCATATGCACAGAATGGACGTGAAGAGGAGGCTCTGAAGCTTTTTCGACAAATGAGGGCAGCCGGAGTGAAACCCAACTCCAAAACCTTCACCAGTATTCTTCCGGCATGCGCTAACTTAGCTGCTCTGGAACATGGCATGGAGATCCACGGAGAAATAATTAGGTGTGGGTTTCATTCTGATGCCTTTCTGGAGAGTACCCTGATAGACATGTATGCAAAATGTGGGAGCATACAGAAGGCGCGTGAACTGTTTGATAACATGCATCAACAAGATATTGTCTCATGGACAGCTATGATCGCAGGATATGCCATGCACGGCTGCAGCAGGGAGGCCCTCAATCTCTTTCAGCAAATGATAGATTCTGGCATGAATCCGGATCATGTCAGTTTAGTTTGTATTCTGTCAGCATGTTGTCATGCAGGTTTTGTGGATGAGGGCTATCAATACTTCAAGAGCATGAGTGAGGATTATCACATTACACCTGCAATGGAACACTATAGTTGCATGGTTGATCTTCTTGGCCGTGCCGGGCGCCTGGATGAAGCACACGAATTTATTAACGAAATGCCAATAGAACCTGATGCTATTGTGTGGAGGAGTTTGCTTGGTGCTTGCAGGATACATAACAATTTAGAGCTGGGAGAACATGCAGCAGCAAACCTATTCGAGTTGGATCCTAAAAATGCTTCCCCTTATGTGCTCCTGTCGAATATTTATGCTGCAGCTGGCAGGTGGAGCGACATTGTGAAGTTGCGGAAAGCAATGAAAGACAAAGGGGTTCAAAAGCCTTCTGGATGCAGTTGGATTGAGGTCGATAAACAGGTACATACTTTCAATGTAGGAGACAGGTCACATCCACAAATGCAGAGAATCTATGCGAAGTTGGAGACATTATCAACGGAGATGAAAGCAGCAGGGTATGCTCCTGATACAGTTGCTCTAAATGATGTGGAGGAGTAAAACCAGAAACAGGTTTTTGCTGTGATAGTGAGAACTTTACAACTTATATACACTCCTTGGACTAGTCATGGTGTAGGCTTATATTTGAGAATGTAGACCTCCCAAGTTATGGTGAGAAAGCTGGTGTCAAATAAGAATGGAGCTATGCATGAGCCCTGGGTGTGCTGGCACAAAATTCATCTTATGAAGAGCCTTTGCAACTAAGATGTTCAACTCTTAGATTGCTGAAAAAGGAATTTTGGTAAGGTATGCTAACAATTGCCACAATTTCAGGATAGATGTAATCCTTGATGCAAGGCGAAACAAGGTATCACCATACAAGCTTACATAGAATGCCCACCTTGTATTGGTATCAGGACGAGGCATTATTCTCAGATTCTAAAATGGTGCTAGAGCAGGCTCTTATCGTACTGCTGAAAGATGGGTTATGCTTCTACAGCTTTGCAACAGTAGATCACATGAAAGCGGCTGCATTCACTGCAAAGGAAGAAAATGATTTTTTCTTCTGAAAATGCTTTTGGATACAAGTTCTCAAAAATTTCTAGTGCTCAGCAGTTTGATAGGTACTTTGAATTACCCAGGGTTACTCAATGGTCCTATGGAAATTATTACAATGGTCCTATGGAAATTGAATAATGATCATTGTGTCCAACCAACAAATACCTATCATGGACTTTGAATTACCCAGGCTTACTCAATGGTCCTATGGAAATTGAATAATGATCATTGCGTCGGGAGAGGCAAAGATACAATTAGCTATGAAGGAGAACATTGTGTGGAAGAATGATCATTGTGTTGGGAAGAGTTATTATCCAATTAGCGATGGAGATGTGTACTTCGGGATTCATTAAATATCATTAAATAGTAAGCACCGTAAGTGCTATTACTTCCTGTCGTAAAAATTTGAAGATAAATGATGAATAACGAAATTTAAAATGCAGGTCTCTATAATGCGATTTTTTGAAACTCTTTCTGGTAGGTTTTTCCGGTCAAAATCCTGCAGCAATTTATTGGAATCGCAAGTTTGATAGCTAGTTTATGCACAATCAAAGCGTCCCAGGAGTTTTTCAGGGTGCTAAATCCAAATATGCAGTTAAAAAACCATTTTAACTGCAACAAATCAAGATTTAACCTCAATTCTTTTGCCGGATTCCGTCACCGGAATCTCCAAAAAGTTGCATTATAGACAACTCCATTTAAAATAACGAAACTCATAATCAACCAGTGTTCTTTGTCAAAATATCACTCATATAAAAAGAATATCAAACAAGTAACAAATATTCTTATGTAATAATTAATTTTAATGAATACAAATTTCGCAGTTGACTATCACGTGAAGGATTGGTATGTATTTTAAAACCTTCCAAAATGGGTGCCACTTAGTCATATTACAGGGCAGAGATTAAGAATGAAAAAAAGAAAAAGTAAGATAGGGTGTTGCATATATTTGAGGAGGTTGCTAGCTCCCCATCAACATTTTCTTGTCAAGGATAGGTCGAGTGGTTAAGACGGGATGTTAACTCCCTCTCCACCTCAGTTCGATTACTTGAACTGACATGTTAATCATGTTGTGATGAGGCTATAAGAATAGGTGACCCTAGGGGGTTACTTTGTTCGTAACCAATATGGAATGTCTTAGTTCTTGCTAAGTCATATAATCATGTTGTATTCGTCTTACAAGCAAATCGGATACTCTTGATGGTATAGTAACAACCATCTTAAAACCTAACGCAAATCATTCTAGCAAATTACCAATCCACCATGATTTAAAAAAACATGAATAAGATAATATCTTTTTATTATAATATAATTTAAATTCTCTAAATTTCACAAAAGCAAATAGCTAAGAAAAAAATAGGTTCCATTTGTGCTGTACTATTGATTAAGATAATCATAAATATTAGTATTTTTAAATATTATATTATATTAAATTTAGCTTTATTTAAATTTATATACCATAATTAATGAAGTGTAAGATATCTACATATCAATCATATTATATATTATTATATGGGCAAATTATTAATATTTTAGGATAAAGTTGAAAGAAGATATTTAACACCATACTTTTTATTGTTATTTGATTTCTTGTTATAGTTGGAATAATTATTCACTGTATTGATTTCTTTGTTAGCTGGAATTAGTTAGTTTTTATTCATTATGGGTTTGTATTATATTCTATCTGATTACATATAATTTATTTTGAAGTTAATAAGAGTGGTTTAGAATGCAAAATTTTAGAAAGAAATATATAATAGATTAGAAAGTGTTGACCAACCATTTTTCTTGACTTGGAGATAAAATTTTATTGGAAATTGCAAGTGAAAATTCAAAGAAAGCATTAGTTGTGCATTTAACATGGTATCAAAGGGACAAGCATTAATAATGGTATTAAGATCTATTACTTTTATTTTTTATTTATTTTATTAATTTGATTTGTTGGAATTGAGCTTCTGTGATCCAATTAGTTATAAGAAGAGCTATCGCTTAAATCACATTCCTCTCAAAGGTCCTTTTTGCATGTGTTTACGCGGAAGGCTCTTCTTTATAACTATTATTTATTATTTATTTAATTTTTTTTAGTTTGTTTTTTTTTTTTGCTTTTGTTTTTTTTTTTTTCTTCGCTTTAGATCAAAGCAAAACAAATAAATCCCAATTTAAAGAATAATAATATAGTACAATCTCCCGAATGTGGGTGATAATTGAGGACAATGAGGTGGCCGCCAACTGGATTGGCGTGTGGCGAGACCACATGGCCTCCCGCAGGGCGGAACAGTGGTCCAAAAATGGCATTTACCATCGCTATAAATGCACCTTAAGTGAGCACTGCCACCATTTTGATAACCGCCATCAACCTCTGCTCAACGCAAACATGAACTCTCGGGAAAATATCACCTTTGCTCCTGCCTATCCACCCCTGCAACCTCGGCCCCTGCAATGCCTCTGCCCTCATGTAGTGATGGCACCCAGCGCCCGCACAACCACTAGAAGACGCTGCAATCTCTTTTGCTATATTGATTTTGGCTCGGGCATCCACTTCACCCACAACTTGAATTGTCAATTTATCATCCCTTCGGCCTTGGTTGCTCATCCCTCTGCTGAATTGTCTGCTAGCTCCACTGTAACGTTGCATCCCATTGTGCCCAATTCTGTACGAAATTCACATCCACCTGTAGACAGCACGGTGCGACACAAGATGCGCAGCCGTAGGGGTGGGAATCGAGGGAGCCAGAGTCGCTCCCAGCGCTCTCCTGCTTTGGAGACCACTTCCTCTCTGGCTGAGCAAAACACAAGTCGTTACCCAAATATACACAGTGGAAGAGGTCGCCTCCACTCGATGGCCTCTGCCTCGCCTCCCAACAGCTTCCCCTCCACTTCTGCCCCATCTCCCAGAGGCACTCCACCCGCTCCTCAGCTGCATTCCTAGAATGCCCAATTCACCTTCCGCTCCGCCCTGAACAAGCCCCTCATCACGACCACCATAACCATAAGCTTTCACGAGGAAAAGCAGAGCTCTCAGGCACAAGACGCCGAGGGTGGTGGACAAATCACGGCAACTGAGGAGCAAGGAACAATGGTAGTTGGCCAAACCAGAGCAATGGGGATTTCGAACATCGCTGGTGGCAGGCGCACCACAGCGGGGGGCAGCCACACCAAAGCCAAACTGGAACTAGCTCAGACGAGTATTCAGGGCACAGAGGAGCAGAGCCAGGAGCAACAGACCAAACGCGCAGTGAAGGAAGTGAACGAGGCTCCACAAACTATCTGGGTAATGGACGAACACTGTTGTCTCGTCGAGGAAGAACACTCAGAGTTGCAGGCTGGTGACATGGAGACTTCGCCGCTAGCAAGTGGCAACATGGACGAGTACAAATGCTTCATCGTGAAGGAGCACCCTCCGTTGCTGCCAAGTCCCTAGCCTGCCACCTCGATGTCGTGTGTTAGCTTCTTGGTCTACCACCTTGCTGCCACTCAACATGCCACGCCCCTACCTCATACACTGCCACTCAGCGTGCCACGTGTCTCAGGTTCACTGGGACTCTGTTTTTTAGCTTTTTGTTTTCAATGGGATTTTGGGGAAAAGATTTAAAATTTTTGGCTCTTCAGTTGGGTTTACTTTTTTTGGTCTCCTTAGATACAAAGATACAAAATTGATTGCTTTGCTGATTTCCCGTGCGTGGGTAGCAAGCTAATCTTCTGAACTACTTTGATTATGAACTAGTTACCCTTTTGGGCAGTTCAAATCTAGATTTTCGCTGGTTGATGCATTTCCTCTGGCATGGTTAAGTACAAGCTTCGGCCTCAGTGTATGATATCCTTTTTTCATTAATAGAATTAGTATAACTTAGAAAAAAATTAATCTAGTACAAATCTTAAAAGTAATACTCCTTTTAAAATTACATTATGTCTTTCCTATGAAAATCACACTTAAAATGTATGTAGATGTTGAGTAGCTTTATATAATTAAAATCTTTTACAGCCCTAAGCAAGTTAATTGTTAACTTACGGATAAATCACAAAACTCTATGTAATAGAGTGCAATAAAACAAAAGAAAAAAAAATTCTTTGAACCTTTACTTATAATGTATGTAGATGTTGAGTAACTTTATATAATTAAAATATTTTACAGCCCTAAGCAAGTTAATTGTTAACTTACTGATAAATCACAAAACTCAGTTAATTGTTAACTCACTGATAAATCACAAAACTTTGTAATAGCGTGCAATAAAACGAGAGAAGCAAGATTTCTTTGAACCTTTACTTTACTTAAAATGTATGTAGATGTTGAGTAACTTTATATAATTAAAATATTTTACAGCCCTAAGCAAGTTAATTGTTAACTTATGGATAAATCACAAAACTCTCTGTAATAGAGTGCAATAAAATGAGAGAAGCAAGATTTCTTTGAACCTTTACTTTACTTAAAATGTATGTAGATGTTGAGTAACTTTATATAATTAAAATATATTTTACAGCCGTAAGCAAGTTAATTGTTAACTTATGGATAAATCACAAAACTCTCTGTAATAGAGTGCAATAAAATGAGAGAAGAAAGATTTATTTGAACCTTTATTGATTTAATAAAATACAGATAAGTACAATGCCTCAATAATTTGTAGTAAAACTAGAGAGAAAATTTATTAGGCCTTTAGTCAAAAAAAGATAATTTATTACGTCTTTAGTTATTTAATTTATAGGTAAATTGCAGAATATGGCCAACATGGCTAGAGAATGATTTCTTTAAGAATTTGTTATTTAATTTACAATTAAATCACAAAACACAAACAAGAGAGAAAGGATTTCATTAATCACAGAAAGCACCAAAGTTTCAATTTTATTTTGATGTGAGTTTACTGAAAAGTATGCAGAGTGGATAGTGGATATTTATTGGACGTGAAATTTAGTTTCACATCCAAAGGGTGCCTACACTTGGCATTTGAGTAAGTCTCTAAAGGAGAAAAGCAAAAAATACAATAAAAAAGTAGTTTCAATTTTTTCTTTAAAAATCGATAACTCTTATTTTATTATGTTCCTTATGATGCTTATTTTAGACCTCAAAATTCTCTTAACACATAAATGAGCCAAATCTATTCAAGCCATCCAAAAATAGTTGAAAGCCCTCCATATGACTCGCTATGTCCTAAAAAAAAATAATAGCACTATCAATATGACTAAAGTTCAATAAATATAAACTAAATTGAATCAAACATAAAACTTCTATGACGCAAGTGACGAGCAAAAAGAAGATGACAAGAGGTAGGATTTGAGTTAAAGGAAACCTCAAGATTCAAACCATTAAATGCAATTTTGGTTCTCATAACGCAGTGTGACATGAGAGTGGGGTAAGAAATGATTAATACCTCTATATGGCTTACATGGCTTTTCGTAGGAGAGGAAATAATGAAGTAACAATGACAAATTATTTTACAAGGAGGGCCTATAAGCCCCTTAAGGTTGCAAGGGTGGATTGATTTCAACATTTTTTAATTTCTCATGTATAAAGGTAGCTTTCGGAATTATTTATCAAAAGTGTATAACCCAAAGTAAAAGCAAACTATGAAGTAGGAAGGGTCTAATATTGTCACTCCAACCATTGGCATAGGGAGGTTAATAATTTGCCACCCATCATCATTAATAGCAAGTAAAGGTGGGCCAAATTCTAATGCAAGATTAACATTAGGCACTTAAGGCATGGCAATATCATTCATTGCTTGAATACGATGATGCAGTCAGAAATTAGGTGGAAGGGTAGGAGAAGAGGTTGGTTATTTGGCCAATCACACAATTACAAATGGTATGTTTGTGCTTATTATGTAGATTACGTTGACTTTGCATCAAATGAACCAAGAACATAATTTTCCTTCTATTCCCTAAAATGAACAATGTTCATTTCCCAAATGTGACATGAACAATTTGGTTTATCACCCAAATGTCCAGAATAAATAGGATAACATAAAAACACTCGTATAGATTATAAATATTATGTCGAATAAAATATAAAAAATGTTGATGTTACAATACCAGGTGATAATGTACTTATAGTATTGAGTAGTCACAATGGTCAATAGATCACACCCCTTCGCCCTTCGTTAATTCATGTCTTTTAGATAAAACATGTACTTTCATTTATTATTAATTATTGTTGTTTTATTATTACCAATGTTTATATATTAATATTCATTATATTGCCTACCCCTTTTAAAATGCTTTGTCATGAAAGCATGAAAAGTTATGGCTTTGCTCTAGCTTGTAATGCCTTTCATGATTCTTTATTTGTAATGCCTTTCATGATTCTTTATTTTTGAATTGGTAATGATTGAATAGATGAGGAGATATGATCTTCTATGCATTGAATAGAATTGTCAAATTGTGAAAGGCTTGGACCGCCCTAATTCTATCCTCTATGGATTTGCGTGGTGTCGTGAAAGAATGAAAAGTTAGGGCTTTGCTCTAGCTCTAGCTTGTAATGCCCTTTATGATTCTTCATTTTTTAATTGGTAATGATTGAGTTTTTTAATTGGTAATGATTGAGAAGATGAGGAGATATGATCTTCTATCAACTGAATAGAAGTGTCAAATTGTGAAAGGGTTGGACCACCCTAATTCTATCTTCTATGGATTTGTGTGGACACGACAGATATGGTTTTTGTTGGGAGAGTTCGGGGGTGGAATTATACAACTGCCAGCCTCAAGAAGTGGATTCAAGAGGTATGGGGGTAGGTTTTAGATGTTCTTCCTACGATATGTATGATGACCAGAGGATGGTTTGCCTTTTGCTTCAGTAGGGCAAAGTATGTGACATGGGTTCTCTCCAAATATTGGCATACAGAGATGGCCCCTATTTTGCTGAAAAGATGGTCACCCCTCTTTGACCCTGAGAGGGAATAACTAGGGGCTGGACCAATTTGGGTCTGATTGCCTAGACTCCTGCTTCATTTCCATACAAAGGATATTTTCAAAAAAATTGGGGATGATTTAGGGCATTTTTCTGGATTATGACAAGTCATACCAGGAGACTAGTAGAATGCATATACTTGAATTCTGGTGCATCTAGATACCAAGGAAGGGATGGTGGAAAGTTTGGTTTTGCAATGGTAGGGATATTCCAGGATACAAAAGTTGGACTACGAAGGAGTGCCCTTTAGATGTCATGAGTTGCGACATATTTTCAAGGAATGTCCCTTGCTATCGACGGACAAAGAAGGAAATGGTGGATAGTAAGAAGGTTCTCAGGAACAGGCTGAACAAGTGACTCTGGAGGCACCGACACTTATCCCTCATCAAATTAAGCCTCGACATTCAGGAACAAAGGAGGCGAGAAAATCTAGGGCAAAGCAGTCTGCAACACAAGGTCAGGCTTCTCCCTTGGATATGCGATCAAGTTTGTCATCAGTGCCCCCTCCAGGTACCTCTCTTCCCCTTTCTAGTCTTCCTCCTGCTTGTATTACATTATCCTCTTTGCACTATCCTGTGTCGATTGCTTCTATTTGTTCTGGGTTTATAGTTCCAATCAGTGAATTGGGAGCTATATCTTGTCCTATTGTCTCGGTGCCTGTATGTTGTCTAACACCCTCTCCATATGTCCCTTCATCCTCTCTATCTCTAGTCACCTCGTTTGAGGATGATTCTCATGGGTCTTTTAAGGGCCATACGTATAATCTTCGGTCTTTAGCAAAATCATCTGTGGAGCCTGGTGGGGGTTTGGGTCAACCATCGCCTTCTAAATGTCCAAAGATCCCTAGGGGCCGTAAATCACATATTTCTAAAGACATTCAGAAGGCTAGTCTGGATATCTCTGAGGGCAGACATTTATCTTTGGAAGGGGTTCTTAGAGCAAGAAATACCCCTACCAATGATCCATGATGAAGTGCATGTCCTTTAACTACCGCGGGTTGGCTAGCCCCGCCAAGAAGCTAGCTCTTAGGCGTCTTTTTGAATCAGAGAAGTTGGATGTTATATTTATCCGAGAAACATTGGGTCTTAGTAGCGAGGTGGTTGTAGCTTTGGAGGCCATGCTCAAGGACTAGTCATTTTTGCCTTAGACGTGAAAGGTAGATTAGGGGGATTAGCATTAGGCATTAATCACGGAACGACAAATGTCCTGAATGTTTGGGGAAGAGAAGGGTTGATTGTTGTTGGTATTTTTTCCGTAGAGCTTGGTCTGGAATTTAGGGTGGCCAACATATATGGTCCATGTCAATACCATGTAGCCTTTTGGGATGAAGTCATATCGCTCTCTTTCCTGAAGGCAAACAATTTGATCTTGGGGGGTGACTTACATTTTTTCCATGGGTAAGTCAGAGATATGGGGTCAACATGCACATGTGGATTCACTTTCAACTTATTTTGCTCATCTTTTGGAGTCTAATAGGCTCATCGATGTCGAAATGCCGTGTTACAAACCTACCAAGAGGAATTGAAGGGTTGGCGAAGTCATGGTAGCTAGGAGGCTGGATAGATTTCTGGTCTGTGAATTTATGATGGATAAGATATCCTCTATCAGACAGCGGGTGGGTGTTGGTGGATCCTCTGATCATTTCCCAATCTTCCTAGAGTTAGTTGGTATTTTCCCAAAGCTTCATGCTCCTTTTAAATTTAATGCTACCTGGCTGAATGATGTGGAATATCAAGCAATTGATAAGGAAGTCTGAAAACCTTGCTGACTGAATGTAGATTTATTTGCTGATAATCTTAAAAATCTAAATAAAAGGACTATTGAATGGGTTAAAAAAAAAGATGAGGGATGAGGAGTCGTGAGGAATTGGAAATGTTAGAAGAACCCGACAGAGGCAGATATGACTCCTTAGAATCAAAACTTCATATTATCCAGTTGGAGGCAGCGAAGCGTAGACTGTTGGAAGAACAGGGGGAAACTTGGCAATTAAGGAGTTGGGCCATATGGTTACAAGCTGGGGATGAAAACTCAATTTTTTCAGCAATTTGCCAGGGGTAGGAGAGCAATTGATATGATATGGTCTCTGGAAAATGAGCTTGGAGAAAAAGCTACAAACTTTAGGGAATTGGTCAAAATGGGCACTCAACATTTTCGGTCTTTGTTTTAGGCTACCAGGGAAGCATCATTAGCTAAGATATTTAGAGTCACTCAACTTTTTCCTCATTTTGTGGACAAAGATATAAACAATGATTTGATTAAAGCTTGTCAAGCAGTTCTTAGGTGGTTTACGAGGGACAAGAGCTCGAGCCCTGATGGATGGCCAATCGAATATTTCCTTGCATTTTATGAACATATTAATCAGGACCTGTTGAGAGTAGTAGAGGAGTGCATAATGACTGGGATAATGTATGAGGCCTTTAATTCCACTTTCATCGCCCTCATACCCAAATCTGACAGTCCTAGGAGCTTTGATGATTACAAGCCTATCTCGTTGTGCAATTGCATTTACAAAATCATTGCAAAAATCATCGCCAACCGTGTCAAGCCTATCCTATCGTAGAATATATCCAAGGAACAATTTTCTTTTTTGAGAACAAACAAATTCATGAAGCCATAGGTGTTGCCCACGAGGGGCTTCACTCAAAGGTTAAAAATCTCAAAGGTATGATTCTTAAAATCGACTTATCAAAAGCATATGATAGAACTAGTTGGCTGTATATTCGGATGTTATTGACTCATTTGGGATTTCATGTCTATTTTATAAATTGGATCATGTGTTGTATTACATCAACATCTTTCAGTGTGCTTATAAATGGTTCTGCTACTAATTTCTGCCATGTTGAGCGTGGTTTACGCCAAGGATGTCCCCTATCTCCTCTTTTATTTTTATTAGTTATGGAAGGTCTTAACAGACTAATAACAGATGAAAGAAGTTGAGACCGACTGAAGGGCGTTCAGGTTGTTGGGAATATTGCCTTGTCTCATCTCTTATGTGTGGATGTTGTGTTCATATTTCTAAATGGTTTTGTTGGTGACTCATCTGCATTTGATAATATATTGAAATTATTCAGTAAGGCCACGTGAATGGAAACAAACCAAGAGAAATCTACTTTATCCTCCAATGGTTGCTCCAGGAATGAATTGATATATGTTGTGGCTTACTTCCATGCTCGCACTCTGGACATTGATGAGGGTCTAAAGTATCTAGGATTTAGACTCAAGCCAAATGACTACAAAACAACAGATTGGATGTGGCTCTTGGAAAAACTCGAAAGGAGGATAAATGTTTGGTGTCACCGTTCGAGGAGACTTGTTCTCATCAAGTCACTTTTGGAGGCCATCCTCGTATACTGGATATCTTTATCATGGATACCAAAGGGTATACTTCACAAAATTCAACAACTTTGTTGTAGTTTCTTATGGCAAGGCAAGAAGGAAGGTCGAACATTTGCCAGGGTAAGATGGGATTGAATAACCCTCCCTAAGAAATGGGGAGGATGGGGTACGAAAAACTTATATCATTTTTCTCAAGCTTTTGCTACTAAAGTAGGATGGTGTTTGATTTCTTTGGAAAGTTTATGGTCGGAAGTTGTTATAAGAACATATATCGACCCTCTCTCATTGGAAGATTGGATCCAGCTTCCGAACAAGAGCATATCAAACATCTCGATGACTTGAAGGGCAGTTCTAAATTCCTTTGGGTATACAACTTTGGATTAGCCTGGTGTGTGGGATCGAGTGTGAAGGTTCGGATAAGGATTGATCTGTGGTCTAGTAGTGGCATTTCACACCTCCTTTTGCCCGAATTAATTGAAATTCTATCAAACATGGGCAAAAATACATTAAATCAGATTGTCGATCAAGAAAATTCATCTATTTGGGGACAAAAATGGTTATCAGCTCAGGAGTTAAATCTTCTAGTACAATGGCATAAGAGGCAGCATCAATTCACAAATGCTTTGTCGGCATCACACATTAGAATTCTTGATCGCAATGATGAACTTATCTGGATCCACTCTCCCTGTTGCAGGTATACTCCTAAAGAAGGTTATCTATTTATTTATGCTGATCATGAACCTGAAGCGCTATTATGGAGGTGGAGATAGTTATGGAAATTGAAAAGCCCGGCTAAATCTAGATTGTTTTGTGGTGTTTATTAGAGAACAAAGTGAATATTGAGGACAATTTGAAATGAAGATCTTTTCAGGACCCATCATGGTGTGTGATGTGCCATAATAGTGAGGAGACTATCAACCATTTATTTTTACAGTGTGCTTATGCTTTGCAAATTTGGAACCTGATTTATCAGGCTTTCGTAGTTAGTTTAAGATGGCAGGGGGAAAATATAAACGAAGCTTGGATGTCATGGTGGGAAGCGGCTCAACCTCTCAAACTTAGAAATCTTCCTCTCCTGGTCTACTAGGGTATATGATTGGGTAGGAATAAAAAAATCTTGCACTACTCAATTAAATAGTTGGATCTTATAGGAGCCTAGATTATTGCAATTTACAACTTGGTACCTAACGAAGAACATCATCATAAACCACAAAACATCATTGTTGAGACTATTGATTGTTCAATGCCATTGGCATATTTCAATGGATCATCTCAACAAGGCAGATGTGGTGGTGTGGCCATTTATCTGAACGAAAGCCATTATTTCAACTTAAAAATGGGATTGCACATGGGTACAAATAATTTCACAAAGTTCAATAGTCTTAGACTTCTCCTACTCTTTGCCATTGAAAAAGGGTGCTGACAACTTCAAATATTCAGAGATTCTAGAATTATCATTAATTGGTTCAATCTACAGTCAAAATGTCACGTACACACACTCAGAAATATGTTGGAAGAAGTTATTTGATTAAAATCTCATTTTAATCATGTTTTCTGTCATCACATTTACAGGGAAACGAATGCTCTTTTCGACTGTTTATCCAAGGAAGCTGTGTAGCAGGAGTTTGGTACTTGGTTGATTTCAAAACAGAATGGTTCGGACCATTACCAGTATTATCACAGGCCTTTTATTGACCACCCTCCATAGGTGCAACACTTGATTGACATCTTTATGATTTTATATGCATTTTGGACAACTATTTTTTGTGCACTGTATATATAAGATGATAGGTATATAGGTAATGGATGTAGTTTTTGGAACATCTATGAATGACTTCCAAACTTTATCCATGATACTTAAAATAGGGTATATTTTGCTGAGTGGTCAACATAGATCACTATTTTTGGATATGCTTATAAAGCATCTACAACATGTAATTTTCAATATTTTATATAGTGGAAGTTATGCTTTTTCCTTGGGGAAAAGACAAGTTTCCAACATTTGATGCATTGGTTGGCAAGTGCACTCAAGAAGAAACTAGGATGATTTCAAGAGGGAGAATTCAAAAGCATGAAAAAGGAGAGCTCTCTGCCTTTGCTACTCAAGGCAAGAAGAAGAAAGGAAGAGGAAGACCATTTAATTCAAGAAAGCCGACACCATCATCTAGGGACTCTCAAAGAATATTCAGAAAGGACCAAGTTGAATGTTTCAAGTGCCATAGGTGCTAAAGATTGTCGGGAAAATGAAAATGCTCCTAGGTCATACAACAACAATTACGGGTTCAACAACAATAGGTTCGATAATAAAAGAATAAGATATGCTCCTAATGATCGTGATGAAGGTCGACATCCTCAAAAGAGATCAAGGAATACAAGGTATGGAAATAATGTTGCTGCTACTCAATCTGAATACTTTCTTATTTCGACACTTTCTAGCTCCTCCCCTCCAGATTCGTTCGATAGTTGGTTGTTAGATAGTGGGGCCTCTAGACACTTCACTAGGTATCGTGAAGTCCTCTCAAACTTGGTTGAGAGGGAGACTAATTTGAAGATCATTCTTGGGGACAACTCTACTTATCCTATGAAGGGTTTTGGTCCAGTTACAATTCATTTGAATTATGGGGAAATTGTACATCTTCGTGATGTTATTGAAGTAAGAACCTTGTATCTATATCTGCCTTGGAAGACAAAGAGATGAGAGTTACCTTCATAAGAGGAAAGAACCTCACTTGGCCTATGGAATCTCGCATGAGGGATGCATTCACCTTGGGATCAAGAATTGAAGGACTCTATAGAATCAATGGAAGACCGATGCAAGCACTAGTACGTGATAACAATCATCAAAGTGAGCTACGGCACCGAAGATTTGTTCATCTTCACTATGAAGCCCTACCTAAGTAAGAAGGATGGTTTTTGGAATGCTTGAAGTTCAAGCTAATCATGATGGGGTGTGTCCGGGATGTGCAAGTGGAAAGAAGTTAAAGGGACCATTCCCTTCCAGCAGGAGCAGGACCAGTGATATTCTATAACTCATACATTTTGATATATGTGGACCCATGCCAGTAAAATATCTTGGTGGTTATCTATATTATATAATCTTTGTGGATGACTTCTCTCAGAAAACATGGATATTCTACTTGAAGTACAAGGACGAAGCATTTGATATGCTCAAGGATTTCAAGGAAAAGATAGAAAATTAAACAGGAAAAAGAATTGATGTCTTCAGGTCTAATAATGGTGGAGAATACACTTCTAATGAGTTCGTTGACTTTTGAAAGAAGGCTAGAATCAAGGAGATCATCGTACCTTATAATCCTGAGCAGAATGGTGTGGTTGAAAGAAAGAACAAGGTCATCATAAAAGTTGCCCGAGCCATGTTGCATGATCAAAAGTCGTCATAATTCCTCTGTGGAGAAGCCACTAATACAACCGTCTATGTTCAAAAGAGGACTCCTCATCAAGCCTTGGGTGACAAAACTCTTGAAGAAGTATTCGCAGGTATAGAGCCCGATGTTGGTCATTTGAGAATCTTTGGCTGCTCTGTGTACTTTCATGCGCTGAAGGGCAAGAGAAACAAGCTAGAAGCCATTGGAAAGAAAGGTACATTTGTTGGATATTGTGAAAATTCTAAAGCTTTTAGAATATATGTGCTTGGTCAAAGGAATATCGAGTTTAGCAAGGATGTGACTTTTAATGAAGATGCTACCCTTGGAAAAGTAAGGGACATTCCTCCTCCTCCTGTTGAAAAGAAGGATGATGACATGGACCTACTAGAAGGTCCTTCAGTGCCTGAACCTGAAAAAGATGTTGTTGATGATCCCATGGAACCTATGGAACCTTTGGATCCTCCTCCATGTGACCCCCCTGCTAGAAAGAGACCACTTTGGCTTTGTGATACCTTATATGATGTTAAAGACATGATGCTGCCAAAGGAATCTTTAGAGAAAGTAAGAAGCCATGTCGATATCAAGGCTATGAAGTGGCTATGAGAACCATCATATAGGCTAAGCCTCCCATCTTTGAAGAAGCAGTGAAAGAGCAGATCTGGAAAGATGCTATTGCTGAAGAATATGAATCTATAATGAAGAATGATATGTGGGAAGTTGTTCTGAGGCTAGAAGGGAAGTCTATTGTGACTTCTAAATGGTTGTACAAGATCAAACATGGAACTGATGGAAGTATCAAGAAATATAAGGCAATGTTCGTGGCTAGAGGTTTTTCTCGGAAAGAGGGAGAGGACTATGCTAATATATTTGCACCCGTTTCCCGCTATACTACTATTCGATTTGTTTTTGTCCTCGCTGCTAATCAAGGATGGACTCTTCACCAGATGGATGTGAAGACTGTATTTCTATATGACATACTCCAGGAAGAAGTATATGTTGAGTAACCACAGGGTTTTGAAGTGCAAGACAGGAAGACTCATGTTTGTAGGTTGAAGAAAGCACTATTTGGATTGAAGCAAGCCCCAAGAGCTTGGTATGTTCGTATTGATAGCTACCTAGTGAAGCTTGGATTTACGAGAAGCAATGCTGACCCGAATCTCCACTTTAAAGTGGTCCAAGGTATGCCCCTTATTTTGGTTTTATATGTTGAGGACTTATTCTTAATAGGTGGTGAACCTTTGATTCTCAAGTGCAAGAGGGAGCTATCCCCTGAGTTCGAAATGAAAGACCTTGGATTGATGCATTATTTCCTGGGCTTAGAGGTGTGGCAAAGGCCCGGTGAGATTTTCCTTTCATAAGGAAAATATGTTGTGAAACTATTGGAAAGATTTGGAATGGTGGAATGTAAATCTATGGCCACATCGATGGAGATGAACTTCAAGAAGCTTTGTGGAGATGTTGTAGGACCTGACTTGAGAAATCCTTCCGAGTATTGACAATTGATTGGGGCATTGATGTTCCTTGTGAACACTCGACTAGACATACATTTTGCAGTTAACACTCTTGAGTCAATTCATGACTGAGCCCCTTCATGAACATTGGGTCGCTGCTAAGCATGTGTTGAGATATTTGCATGGGATGATTAATCTTGGTCTAAGATATATTGTCAGAGATGCGAGACTTCATGGGTACATTGATGCTGACTAGGCCAAAAATGTTCTTGATAGGAAAAACACATCAGGATGTTGTTTTATCCTTGGAGCCATGATATCTTGGATGAGCAGGAAACAAAAGTCTATTTCCCTTAGCACAATTGAGGCAGAGTATATTGCTGCTAGCATGGCTAGCTACGAGACAATATGGTTGAGAAAGCTCTTTGGAGAGCTATTTGAGCAAGTTTTGGATACAATAATGATGTATTGTGACAATAAGAGTGGGATCTGATTGGCAGGGAATCCTGTGTTCCACGTCAAGTCCAAGCATATTGAGATCAATTATCACTACATTTGAGATATGGTGCAACGAGAAGTAATGAGACTCTATCACATTTCGACAGATGAGCAGATAGCAAACATTCTTACCAAGGATTTGCCAAAAGGGAAGTTCTTGGTTTTCAGAGAGCAACATGGACTAATGGATGTGACCCTCCTAGGTAAGGGTCTTGACTGATCAAGGACATTGAACTATGCTCTTCCCCCCTGTTTGAGCTCCCAAGGTGAGGAATTGATCCATAAGAGCTCCTAGGGTTCAGGGATCTCTAGACAATAGGATGCGCAGTCCTTGTCATTGATGGCAAGTTGGGTTATCCTGATTATTGTCACTATAGGGTGTATGTGATCCTCATCATTTATGACAAGTTGGGTATCCTCTCCTGCCATCATATTTGACTTGATAGAGTGTACTGCAATATGCATCCTACCCACAAGCTAGGCTTGTTAGGATTGCCATCCATCTGGACAATGGATGAGGAAAGACTTGGGAGTGTGTGATCCTTACCTTTGGTAAGTGGGGTATCTTCCCCAAGTAAAAGGATGCAAGTGTTTTACCACTTGATTCTTGAGGGTCAAGGTGGAAGGATCAGCAGGCAATAGGATGTGTGATCCTTGTCTCTCATGACAAGTTGGGTATCTTGCCTATTGTCCTTGGACATAGGGTGGTAGCATGAGCTCTCCTATGATGATTCTTCTTCTCTAGATTCGAGTGTTCAACATATGAGCAGAGATGAGTAGAGACAAGATATGACATGATACAACAATGATGATGACAAGACTTTTGAGATGAGATTCATGATGCAATCAGTAGTTTCTCCCTAGCTGAGAGGAAGTGTTGAAATTTGGTAGCTTATGGAGAAATTCCTGTTGGAAATACTGAGAGGGGGACCGAATCAGTATTCCTTTTCAATTGTTACTTTTACCAGTTAGATCACTTATATTTAGAACACAAAATGAACAATAAGAATAAAGGCTTTTATTAATTTCTTCAATAAATCAAGTACAATATATGTAGGGCTCCAACCCTAGATGAAGACACTGATCTTCAATCTCCCACGCTCCAACCTGTATTTGCCAAGCACTGGCTTGGACTTCCAAGGCTCCAACCTTGTCAATTTTGAGGCACCAACCTCAAGGGCTCCAACCCTATATCTAGTTCAGGCTCCAACTTGGTTTCTTGAGGACTCCGATCCTCTAGTGCTCTAACCCTATCCTTCAAGGCACCAACCTTGTCTTTTCAAGGCTCCAACCTCTTGGGCTCCAACCCTTGCTTTACTTTGTTAAGATATATTTGGTTATAGTTCACAACTCCCAATGTCTTCTTCAATTAGCCCTGCCAATCTTCAGCTTCAACAATGCCCTTGATCTCCAAAGCACTTAGCTCATCAATGACAAATTTGTCTTCTCAAAAAGTGTCTCCACGACTCTTCATGTTACCCAAACAAAACTTCTTCAAGGTCACCTCATGATGGCTTCGATGCATCATGGTCTTCAATGATCTCCATAAATCTTCAATACGTTGCTTCACAAAGTTCTCCAACTCTACCTTATTATGTTCTCAAGAGAAGACTTCAACAAGCTCTATTTGTCCAATCCCAATAAATCAACACTTCAACCACAACAACTAGGACAACTTTGACCACGACAACTATGACAACTTCGACCACAACAACTACGACAACTTTGACCACAATAGCTTCAAACACGACAACTATGACAACTTCAACTACGGAAATTGCGACAACTTCGACCACGACAATTACGGAAACTTCAATCACAATAGCTTCAACCACGACAGCTACAACAACTGCAACTGCGGCAGCTGCTACCACAGCAACTACGACAACTGCAACTGCGGCAGCTGTGACCACAACAACTATGACAGCTTCAACCACGGCAACTACAACAACTTCTCTGCTCCTAGCTCGAACCTGTGGGAAACTATTTAACCCAAGAACAATTCCACAAACTTGTCTTCCTTGCTTTTCTAGGTTGTGGCTGCTTCTCTACCTCTTGTCTTGTCTCCACCGAAAAGTTTGAACTTGAATGGACGAATTTAGGTTTATATTTATAGTGGTTTTTCCATATTCTGAAGGGACAGGTCTCTTTGCCAAGGGTTATGAGCCTACTCAAGTCGGCTTGGATGGTTTGACAATTTTTGACATATGCTGATTTCAAAAATTGATTTCTCTTCAATGGTAAGGAATTAGGAGGCAAGTGAGTACTCATTAGAAAGCTTATGACCTCCTCTATAATTTGATATAGTATTCCCTTCAAGATATGACCTCTAATGATGGAAATTTATTTTTTCTTTCATCATATGCATATTTTTTCATAGCAGCCCTATTAAAAAATTTCTTTTATGGAATTACAACATCAATTGGATTATAATTTTTTTCACTATTTTGACGTGCTAGTGCATGTGATCTTCATGCATTAGGATTGCATACAAGGACTAGGGTTTCTTTGACATATTCATACATCTAGGGTTACTAGATTAGGGCTTCATCACATGGGATTATGAGCATCATTCAACAAGGCTAGGGTGCCTTTTCAATGCCTTCATGGACATCTTCAACAAGTTAACTTCTTTCTTAGGGCATCTCCTACAAGGCTTGGGCAATGCATATATAAGGGTAAGTTATTGGCTTGTCATCATTAATGATCGACATGGCTAGCTTCAACAATGCAAACATGATATCATAATGACATCATTGCTAGCGCCTCGTTATGGCAAGTGCATCTAGAATTTCATTAATATACTCATGCACCTAGGGTCTAGTCAATTAGTTAGGGTTTAGGTCTTCTAGGGTTTGCACAATATCTAGGGTTAGGGTTTGTTTCAACAATTCAACTATGATGCCATCAATGACAACTTTATTCAACAATTTCCTTCATTGGATAGCCTTCCTCATCCATAGAAGACCCTACTAGCCCTTGGAAGAATTTAATTTGGTTAAGGAAAAATATTATTTTTGATGAAAAACCCACATGTGAACAAAAGTACAAGTTGGCCTAGGCAAGCTAATTCGACCTCCGAAGACACATATAAATAGACCTCATGTCACATCACTTTTGAGCATTATCACGCATTCATATCTTCATCAAATTGGTTCATACAAGTTTGAAATTGCAGGGTCCAAGCTCACAAGTGCGAAGAGAAGAGACAGTTTTATGCTGATCGAGTTTGACTTCAGTTTGGGATTGTTTTGACCAGTGTTGACTGTGGAAGTTTTGAACTTATTTGAACAAATTTCTGATCTGTTTGGGAGGCCGAGTTGACTGTTGATTTGACTGAGATTTTCTGAGCAAGTTTGACTAATGTTGACTACAGTGTTGCAACTAGGGTTTCTACATGTCAAAGGGTTGACTTTAACATATTTCTGTGAGGATTTTGTTGATTGTTTTGACTTGGGTTGATCGATTTTGGAAGGCCAAATTTGATGTTGCTTTGACCAAATTGTTTGGAGGACTATTAACCATTGACCAATTAGGGTTGTTGCCACTGTTGACATTGACCAAAATTGCAAATTTGACTTTTGGCTCATCTTTGATTGGATATTGGTTGGTTGATTCTTGAACAATCAAAGGTTTGACTTTGACTCATTGTGATGAATTGGATCATTGTATCTCTCTACTGAACATTTGATGACAATCTAATAGAAGAAGAATTTTGAAAAGGTTTTAGTATTTACCCTTTGTGGCGTTTTTCCTTGGTCGTTGACCACATACTATGTCTCTCTTGTTCTTGGTTGTCTTCTACTGTGCATTGGTTTATTGTTCTATTTACAATTGCTTATTGATGCTAGAAGATTGAATTATATTGGATAAATTGATTGCTAATTGAAGAAGAATTGGAATAAGTGATTGTGTTAAGCATAGAAAACTGAAAAATTAACAGAAGTGAGTATAAGAAATAACATTCTTCTCCACATTGATTCTTCCAATCAAAGCCAAAGACACATACTGTATCTCCAAAAATTTGGCTTCAACGGGCTTCAACGGAAATAAAAAATAATATCCAATTTACTTTCTACTAGTGTAAGGTTGTCGATATGCATGAAGCTCTTGTAATAAAAGATTATGTTTATAAATTGCTTCACTCAACATTACCTATAATACCCCAAGAAATCTCCCATGCTTAAAAATGATGGTAAGGTTGGCATACCTCAACAATTTTTCTGCTTCACTGATTTTGAAGCAAATTTAGTTGCACCACACGCTCAAAGGATTGACGGAATGTTTAAAAAGCCAAATGCAATTCCCTGTTGTTTACTATGGGGACAAAGAAATTGTTCCACTCATATACATCCTTCATTCAACACTACTCTTGGGAAGAGAACAAACCTATACATGCATAGGTATTTTCTTTTTTGGGGAAAAGCACGCACCTGCTTAACGATATTAAATTGGTTGCATATGGACATTGTTTTTCTCACTCTTCTCGATGTGACATCATTTTGTGCAGCTTTTCAGTGTTGTCCCTCCTCTACCTGCACCTCATTTGTTCTAATTTGTGCTGTTTTTCGATGTAAGTTTCTCCTCCTCTTCCTTCACCTCAATTGGCTCAAATATTCTACTGGGAATGTACTTTGCAGTCATTATAATCCAAAATTTGTTTGTGGGTGTGACATGCCTCCTACAAGGCAAGTGTAAGTACACCTGGCTACGGGCCACAACAGCAATGCATCTCAACATTCGTTCTCAATCAATCATATAGATCTTTGAATGCAGCATAAATTGTGTTTATTCCAATTTAAAATGTCTGCTGCGATGCCCTTTCCTATCTTGTTGTGCATTTTCTGTTTGCACATGCAAATCTTCTCCTACAAGAAAGGCATGCATATGTTTATTGATCTCAATCCAACTGCATCCAGGCATCTTTTTAACAGTTCTTTCCTTCAAAGCCTTCCTCACCTTTACAAAATCAGCCCACCTACCAGCTGTGGCATACATGTTTGAGAGAATCACATAGGGTGCAGCATCTCTAGGGTTCAACTCAAAAAGATGTGCCGCAACACTTTCCCCTAGCTCTATATTGTGATGTATTCTGCAGGCACCAAGCAAACAACTCCATATGGCAGAATCGGGTTTTAGTGTCATCCTGTTGATAAAGTCTTGTGCTTCATCCAGGTGCCCAGCACGGCCCAGAAGATCAACAATGCAGCTATAATGCTCCATTGTAGGTATGATGCCATAATGCTCCTTTGAGTAACTGAAACACTTAAGGCCCTCAGCTACCAGACCTGCATGGCAGCATGCAGTTAAAACAGAAACTAAGGTGACATGGTTTGGCATTATGCCATTCTTGTTCATCTGTTGAAAGAGTTTGAGTGCCTCCTTGCCACTGCCATGCATGGCATATCCTGCAATCATAGCTGTCCATGAGATGACATCCCGTCGATGCATTTTGTCAAATAACTCTCGTGCCTTCTCTATGTTCCCACATTTGGCATACATATCTATGAGGGCATTTTCTACAACAATGTCAGACTGACAACCACTCTTGATTATCTCTTCGTGGATTTCCCTTCCCTGTTCGAGTGCTGCCAAGTTGGCACATGCTGAAAGAACACTGGCAAATGTCTTCAAATTTGGCTTCATACCTACTATCTGCATCAGCTGGAAAAGCTTTAAGGCTTCTTCTCCATAACCATTCTGCGCATACCCTGCAATCATCAATGTCCAAGAGACTTCATCTCGCTGAAGCATTTTGTCAAACACAGTGCGTGCCTTCTCTATATTCCCACATTTTGCATACATGTCCATCAGAGCACTTTCGACAATAACATCGGAATGAAACCCACTTACAATTATCTTTCCGTGAATCTCTACACCTCTTCCCAAAGCTTCCAAGTTGGCACATGCCGGAAGAATATTGGCAAAGGCTTTGGCGCCGGGTTTTACACCGGCCAGCTGCATTTCTCGGAAAAGTTTCAGAGCCTCCGTTTCCCTACCATTCTGTGCATAGCCTGCAATCATCATTGTCCAAGAAACCACATCACGTTCACACATTTTGTCAAACAATTTGCCCGCATCCTCCATTTGCCCGCATTTTGCATACATGTCTATCAGCGCACTCTCCAGAAAGGCATCACAGTGAAAAACAGTTCTGATTATTTCTTCATGAATCTGCATTCCATCTTCCAGGGCTGCCAGGCTCGCACATGCTGACAGAACACTCGTAAACGTCTTCAAGCTAGGCTCCAATCCCGCAAACTGCGTTTGCCGGAAAAGTTCTATGACTTCTTCACCGTACCCATTCTGGGTATACCCAACAATCATGGTGGTCCAGGAGACAACATCTCGCTGAGGCATTTTGTCAAATACTTGGCGTGCAATCTCTGTTCTTCCACATTTTGCATACATATCTACAAGAGCATTTGCCACAACAACATCAGAATGAAAGCCACATCTAATTATCTCTTCATGAATCTCCATACCCCGTTCCAGATCTTTCGAGTTCGCACACGCAGGGAGCACACTGGCAAAGGTGAACTGATTAGGCAGTATGTCTGTTCGCTCCATTTGATAGAAGATATTTATGGCCTCCTGGGCAATCCCATTCCTGGCATAAGCTGCAATCATCACAGTCCACGAAAAATTATCTCTCTCAGGCATTTGATCAAAAACTCTGCGAGCATCCGCCAGACACCCGCAACTAACATACATGTTAACAAGCGTGTTGTTTAAATACCTGTGAGGCGTTAATCCGCTCTGATGGATGTGGGCATGGATTAGTCTGCCGGCCAGTAATGCCCTATTCGCAATGCACTCCCGCAACATATAAACGTACATGGAAGAATGTACAGGTTGGTCAAGGAAATGCAAAGAATCCAGAGCCTCCCTCAATTGGTTTTCATCATCAGGGAGGTGTGAGAAAGAAAGGGCATTGAATGCTTGTGTATTAAGAGCAGTGGCGAAGGTGTTAAATTGGAAGGGGTTAACAAACGATGCAGCCGTTGCCATCATCGTCTTCCCATTCGTCAACGTTACCATCGCTCATGCTGCTCTTCTCTGATACGAAGATTTTATGAAATACCCAAAACTAAACTACCAAAACTTAGTGCATCCATTAAAGATTCTTGGAATAAGCAATAGAGGTCAACGGAGTTAAAGAATGCTGACATTGATGGTGAGGACTCCCCGTGCCATACGGATGGATATAGTCCCTTCTAACATCTCCGGGAAATCTGGTTGTGGGATGTTCGTATCGACGCTGTAATTGATGCACGAACCGATAACTTATTCGTGTGCCAGATGGGAATCGGACACACCTTTTATTCAACCTGTCACCTACCGTATCGTGGGGGACTGGAGGACATTGCCCGAACCATATGAAAACAAGTGTTTTTTCAATGTAATGAACCATGGGTTGCCCCACTCGAAAGGGTCGCACGCTTATTTCGCTCGACTATCAAACCTGATCCGGACGGGCCCGAAGGATTGAACCTGTGCCTCATGACACAGGTTCTGGAGACGGGCGGGGGCTTCCATTAATCGGCGCAGTAGTCTATAACGCGATTTTTTGAAAGTTTTTTCGGCAGATTTTTCCAGTCAAAATCTGGTAGCAATTCATTGGAATCCCAAGTTTGATAGCTAGTTTCTGCACAATCAATGGCTCCCATGGGTTTTTCAGGGCGCTGAATCCAAATATGCAGTTAAAATAGATTTAACCTCATTTTTTTCGCCAGATTCCGTCACCGGAATCTCCAAAAAGTCGCATTATAGACAACTCCTTAATCGGCTACCGTTCAAACTAACAAAGCGTTCTTACTATATGGAGTATGTTATTTTATTTTTGGAGTTCAGATAGGGGTCAGCCTTACCAATTTGAAGAAAGAAGGATCTCTGAAACATTGTGATGCTGTGTTGAAATTTGATAACTTTTGGGATGGTTTATTTTATTTGAAGTTATTTATTATTATTATTTTATTTGTTTGAATGATTATTATTATTATATTTATTATATGGTATTTAAATTATTACCAATTAATTATTAATTTTTAATATTTTTATTTTAATTTTATTAGTTCAAGTTTAAATTAATATTTAGTGTTTCAAGTTTTTCAATTATAATTATAATTATGTTTATGGTGAAATTTAGTTAGAACAAAACGATAAATTTATATTAAAATAATACAAATTTTAGATGTACTGATATTATGTAATTGGATCACTTCATCCATAATCATATTTGCTAAATAAGAAGTAATTAGGTATAGTAATGAATTTGATACGTAAGAATTTGATCAAATAATTGCACATGAAGAATTTGGCAATAACTTAGTGAAAGACAATTTATCATTAACTAAAAATATTATTAACTAAAAATACCACAAAAAGTTAGCACAATTATGGCAGGATAAATAATTTATAAAATTGTGGAATGTTGTGGCGATCCAAGATATAAAATTATATATAATGTTGTAGTGAGCCAAGATATAAGATGGTATATAATGTTGCAAATACTAAAGATGCTATATAATGTTGCAAATACTAAAGATGCTTGGGAAGACCTATTGATACATATCCTTGAGAACATGGTATGGATTCATACTTGTGGTAGATCTTAGGTTTTTTAAGATAATACATATTATTTTTTTAATAAATTAAAAATTCAATTTCTTATAGCACAATGTATATACAGGCGAAGTTGAACATAGTTTTAAAAACAAAAAGAACTAGCCATTGCAAGACTAGGGAAGTGATCTTTTCAAGAGAGGGAAGAGAGGAAAACTAAAAAGCATTCTGAGAAGTTTTGAGAGCAAGTTACTGTAACAAAAGTCATGAGAGTAGCAAAAAATAATAATCTCACTCATAGTCATTACTCAAAAACATACATAAAGGTCAATATTTCTTAGAGACTCAAAATTCTTATTGCTTAGTTAAGGACTAATTTTCATCAACTCCGTTGTGAAACAGATTCCTCTAGAAAAGGAAAAGGCCAAAGGTAGTTTGGGAGGAAAGAGGAGTATGCATTTTTTGTTCTTCCAGAAAAATGGAAACAGAAAAAACATTTCATTTTAGAATGTGAAGCCTCCAAAAATAACAGAGAAAGTTACACAGATACACTGGCAGCTAACTGTTGGAATAATCTATTTTGCTAAGAGTTTCTCAAAGCATTTATTTTAAAGCTTCACACAAAAAACCCCTAATACACTAAGCAAATGAAAAAACAATCTATCCCATAAATTATTTTTAACCTCATAAACATTAAAATGATTTATTTCTTTTTCTTCCCATATCACAAATTAATTTTGTCGCGGTGATGAGCGGTGGCAAAAACTACTTTCCTGGAATCTCTTGAGCGGTGGCAAAAACTACTTTCCTGAGCGGTGGCAAAAACTACTTTCCTGGAATCTTTGTTTAAGCATGCCCCTGGAATCTTTGTTTAATCATGCGACTCTGTTGGATCCTCCCATTCAACCTTCGTTAACCCATAATAGTCATCTTCTTCCAATAATGGATGCCTAGCTAGCTGAGGAGCATTGGCGCCACCTTGGGAACTAATTGGAGCCTCGCTGCTATGCGACGACCCTGGAGCTTGCTCTATTGCATTGCATGACCGCTTACGAGGACTCGTTGCTGGTGAAACTGGATTCTCTTGGTTCTGGGAGGACCTGGAGGAGTCAGCGGCTGGAGTGGAGTCTAGGGCTTATGGGGAGGGCATAATCTGTTATCCCATGGCTTTTGCAAGTGCTGTCATCACGAGTCTGGCTCAGATGAAAATCAAGGTCCTCCGCCCTCCCTTCGACCACAACCATTGCATCCTCTTCGTCTCTGAGATGGTGAGCAAGTACATTTCCGTGATGGTGTCATCTTCTGGATCTCCAAATCAGCCATCATGTGATGGTAACACCTTCGTATGCTGGCATCAAAACGCTCATCTTCCTGACTGTGCTAGGGAGGGAGAGTTGGGAGGCCTTGGCCCCTGCCACCCTGACTTCTGGCTCTTCCTCGCTCCTTCACCATTCTTTCTGCACTCAGACAGACCAATTCCACTGACTTCTGACAGACGATTCTATCCGACTTCTGATCAAGCTCCAGTATGTGGTTAATTTGATAAATAAGACACCCAGCGAGACAGATGTACAATTCCCAAGCGGGATGTAAATGCTGGGTTGCTGTGGATGCGCCACCGCATCGCATGCCTGGAGGATGAGCAACGGGGAGAGCAGGCCGGAGCGCCGCCAATCTCCCTACTTAATCGCCCAGGCTACCTTAATCATGGGAGATTTCATTGTCCCTCGATTAGTGAGTCACTTGAATTTGGGTTTTGTAGTCTTGCAGAGCAATCTCGATGCAGTGAGAGCCCCAGGTCGAACTCTGAGGAGAGTTTGGGAGCAACTCAGCACAGTCAGTCGTTCCTCTACTCCTTTGTTAGCTAAGAAGTCAACCAAGGGTTCACCTTCCTTTTGACATGGGAGGAGATGATTGCGACTTGTTGGGATAGGATTTGAGCCAAGTGTGCATGCTTTGATCTAATTTCCAACTAGAGGAACACTTTGAGGGGGGCAAACCTGTCTGGAGTTTTTTTCCCTGACAGTCTCTTTCGGCAATGAGAGGATTTAGACTTCTATTGTGGGCTATGAGGATGCCTTGGATCATGGCTTCTGGTTCTGCGATATTATTGTTGTCGTAGCCTATGTATCCTGAGTTCACTCAAATGATTTTTCCTTAACAATTTCGGATGACTCCACCTATTCCTGCTCCTCCTGGAGTTTTCTTCCCTGCCTGGATTATCAGTTGACAGTCTCTTTCGGCAATGAGAGGATTTAGACTTCTATTGTGGGCTATGAGGATGCCTTGGATCATGGCTTCTGGTTCTGCGATATTATTGTTGTCGTAGCCTATGTATCCTGAGTTCACTCAAATGATTTTTCCTTAACAATTTCGGATGACTCCACCTATTCCTGCTCCTCCTGGGTTTCCCTTTAACCTTAACAATTTCGGATGACTCCACCTATTCCTGCTCCTCCTGGGTTTCCCTTTAAGGCCTCGTCAAAATTCAGGTTGAAGTTTGAGGTGGCACCCAAACTTTAGTCCTTGCTACCTTGGAAGTTGGATGAATAACACCTATTAAGGCGTGTGCACGGTTGAATTGCCACCAAACAACGATGGCCTATTCCTGGGGAGATTGGGGATGTTCACTTCACGCATTATACGAAGAAAAACAATGGCATATCAAATGGGGTCATTCTTTAATTAGAGGGTCCTTCACTTCACCCTGTTGCATCCAAAAGGAAAAGGAAAAGAACAAGGGCTATAGTTGGTTGGGATAAAGTTTTTTTTTTAAGAAAACTTAGGACAATGAAACTTAGAGATTTTTAGATCTTTGGTGAAGTGTTTTGGTAAGGGAGACGTGGTGGGGATGGTTAAACAAAAATAGAGTCATGGAGTTAGATATGGCATTTGTGTTATGTATATTTTATATTCTTTGTACAATTACTTTAGTGCGATGTACATTTTGCCATAGAGGGGAAGCATTTTTGCATAAGGGTTTGAGGGAAACATTTCTATTTTGTGTAGTTTTTTGGTGGCTTTCAACACCTTATTTTTACTTTTAGTAATTTTGCAGCCTATAGTGGTTTAGCACATGGTTTTATAGTATTAGTTGAGGAACTATGGTTATATTCTAATCGAAAGTAAATAGATTTGTGATATTGTTGTTCATATATATATATTTATATTGATTGTAATACTATACAAAATAATATATATTGATTTTTTTTGTTGGATTTCCTAGTTTTGGGTTTCTATGTTAAAATTTCTATGTTAATGTGTGTGATTTCCATTGCATCTTTTTTGGTTTATTGAGAATTTATTTGCATCAATTAATTGTACAAGGTTAAAACCTACAATCTTAAATATGCAAGGAATGTGAAATAATTGGATATAATAAGAAATATGGAATTAGGTGGACTAAAAATCTAGTCCAAAATGACTATTTTTAGGAAGTATAAGTATGAAACATTGTCTTCTTTTGGGATGACTCATGGCAACAATAGGTAAAATTAAGCAGGAAAGCAAATCTCACAAAAACTAGAGAGCTTTTCCACTCTTTGAATTGGCACTACGTCACTTAATAATAGGAGGATAAATAAAAAGTATAAGGCAAAATATGGTGCATTTGGAATCATAAGAGAGATTGCCTTCTATAATTTCTCAATTTTGTCTAGTTCATTTGGAAGAAGAACTAAAGAATTATAGAATCTAAGTCAAGAAAAGACAATACACTCTTAAATGGGGTTAGATTTGAAGATAATATTTTTTGGCAAAAGAAACATGTAAGATTGAAGTATAGTGTAATTATATTGAGAAGGAAAATACATGGCAGCAAGATTGAAGCCTTGGAATATGGCCAAAAATGTCCACATTCCTTTGGCTATTACCTACTAGAAAATTTTGACATGGGAAAAACATCAAAGGAGGGGATTCAAGGAACCATTCAACTGCCATATGTGTATTTAGAAATTAGAATCAATAGAACAACTATTCAACCAATGTAAATAAATAGAGATAAAGTGGAAAATATGTGCAATGATGTTCAGGAAGATAGAGATAAAAAGGAATAATATCCTTAGAACCATAGGAGAATAACATACATTAGCTTTCGAGAATATGATCCTAAATAGAGCTTGGTATTTGTTTTTAGGATTTCTTCTTTGGTTAGTATGCAAATAATGTAATTGTTGTATCTTCAAAGGAAAATGGCATGGCATTGATGATTTATGGAGGGAGATCTCCCAAAATATTAAAAACAATATCCATTTTTTTATCTTGGTTAGAGGAAATAAAAAAATGTAATGCTTAGGAATAGATAATCCTCTCTATATGGAGCATAGATCCAAGGAGCCTTGTGGAAAAATATGCATCCTCTTCTTCCCCCGCCATATTTTCAAATGTTTGGTATCCAACCCCATTAGAATTGATAAGAATTAACTTTAATGGAGCATCAAAAGGTAATCTGGGACCCATTGAAATAGGGGGAGTCTTTAGGGATGACTCAAGAAATATCCTAAGGGTGTTTGCGAGGTTCCTTGAAACATACACAAACAATGTTCTTGTGTTAAAAACTATAGAACGAGGACCCCTTGTTGCTTTAACTCAAGGATATGAAAAACTAATAGTGGAAGAGGACTCCCTCATCGTGGTGATTGCTCTAAAAAGATTACTAAATAGATCACTATTAGGAAAATTGACAAGTAATTGGAGGCTCATTTAGGAAATCAGAGCATTGTAGTTAGCATCACTCACACTCCCCTCCAAAGAAAAATTTAGAGGCTAAATTTCACCCATGGGATGATTATCCATGTTTTTTTCCCAAAAGGATAGGCCAATTTCCATTTTTTCTAAGAATAATTCACACAAACTATATATAATAAAACTATTTTGCTCTATGAATCACCAAATTTTCTTAGAAACTATATAAATTCCTTAGAAATTTGAATATTTTTATAAAAGTATTGCCAAACATTTTATAGTTTTGATTTTAAGAATCAATAAGATTCATCAAGGTTTCAACAATACATGCCGAAAAAGTTTCTGTACTTTATTATAAGTATGGATCCTTAAAATTTTCATTGTTCTCCTCTATGCTAAATGCAAAGCAAATCACCGATCAAATAAAATGGCCAATGTTGGAGTGCTTCTTAACAATGAGGACTTGGATGTAAGATGAGATAACATAAACAAAAGAGGAAAAAAAAAGGATTATTTTCTTCACAATTAAGAGTTCAAAGATGGAGTTCCCATATTAGGTGTTAGGATTGTGTTTAAATGATATAGTTGATGCTTATCTAGTTGATGGATGATAACGATGATATGGTGTGATGGTGGAGCATGTGAAGATGGGGAGAGGGATGATGAAGGCCATAATAATTTAACTCTTTTGTTGATATTTACTGCACCACCTCACTTGCATATTAGCCCATCCCTTGTGTGAATGATAAGAATGCATGGATCAAGTCTTGAAAGGGCCATGTAGGTTGGAGTAAATCTAGACTTGGAAGTAGTTAAAATTTATAAGATGAATGGGAAGCTAGCTCTCTTTCCCCTTACAGTCAATATTTTATTTATTTATTAGATAGACCTAGATAGTCCTAAGAATAATCAAGTGTGGATAAGATTGGAGCAAAGTCCATCAACCTCTTGGTTGGTTGGTTGTTTAGGGAAAATATTTTACAATTATAATATTTATTGTTGGTGGTGACATTGGGCTTGACTGAGATGATGAGTCTCATGAGACCAGCCAAGCCCAGATATGGTTTAGGACTACTTGAGCAAGCAAATGGCCTTATAGTAGCATGTAGATTTGGTCCAGTCCCTGAAGATTGCATAAACCCTGCTGTGATAGAAATGCACAAATTCTTTTCTCTTATGGATGGATGCCTGAAGTCTGAAATAAGTGCTAAATGGATGAAAGCAATGCTTAATTGGGATTTGTTCACTAATCCCTAGGTAGAAGAATTTGAGAGAAATTATACTCCCCAAGAGAAAAAAGAATTCGCTGAAGATTGGAAACATTTTATGGAAGTAAACAATACATGGATATTTATTTATTCCTAGAAAGATATTGTTTCCCCAATAAATGTTTTCACTGGTTCATCATCAACCACTTTAAGCAATAAACATGCTTGGACTGCATTAGATGGAAGTAAGTGATTAAAGAAAGATTTAAAAAAAATAAAAAATTTACTTTACAAATAGAAAAGTGTTAGATAATTTTACTTAATACTCTTTTTGGGTAAGTGATTAAAGACAAAGTATAAAATTTTGTAGTAATTTGAAAAAGTATTAAAAAATATAATTTAAATGCAAATATAATTTAATACTAAATACAAAATATACATATTTTAATATTATAAATAATGTAATTATATAAAATTAATTGATTAATGTTATTCCAAATGCAAATATCAATCAAATTAATATAATATGTATAATAAAATAAAGATTTTTCGGTAGAGCTTAGCCACCATCACTGATCAAAGTATTCGTGAATCATACTAAAAATATAATAAAATAAAATAAAATAGAGAAAGTTCTTTCCAAACAAAATTTTGATTATGAGATATATAAAATTTGAAAATAAAACTTAATTAAATACAAATTTAAGTACCTCTTTTCTCACTATTTTTAAATCTCTCACATAGAAAATTCGACGGATTCTCGGCACTTGCTTTAACTGGGCTATTGATAACCCATCATCGATTGCTGTGACAAAAAATATCGGTTAAGGAAAAGTTAGAAAAAGGCAAGTAAAAGGAAACATAAATATAAAATAATTTAAGTTTTAAATAACAAAAATATTATTTATATATTTTATAAAAAACAAATTATATTTTAATATTATATAAAAATAAAAATAAATTATAAAAAATAATTTAATTAAAAACATCATATAAAAGATTTAAATGATAAAAAATTGCTTTCTTACCCTGTTTTTGTTGGTAAATATTCTTTAAAGATATTTTCTAACTTTATTTTCACGTTCTCATCTTCCCATAGAATGCTTTTCCACCAACGAAGTGGATATCCTAAAATTGCAGATAAATTTAGCAGCTTTTCTATTCCATTTGGAAATCTTTTCAAAGATGAGCACTTTCTCATCTTCAACACACGGAGCTCAGGTAGTGTCCTCTCATCCCACACTCCATTGTTTGAGGGTCCAGCTAGACTCTCTAACATCTCTAGATCTTTGAGAACCAACTTCTGTAACATTAAATATCCACTTGGAAAGCTCCCCTATCTCCAACTTTCTCAAATTCTTGCACCCATACAACTTTAGAAGCTTCAAATTTGGCATCCACTCCAATGGAGAGAGCTCCGTTAGGTAGTTGCACCTGTACAAATATACCATTTCAAGATGTTCAAACTTGCAATTAGGCAGACTCAACCCTTCGTAACGCAATAGTCCTAAACTCTGCAGCTTCTTCATGTTCTGCATGTCTTGAGGAAGGTTCTCCATGATTTCATCTGCACTATCAGGTTGGTAGACCAACTGTAAGTGCCTCATCTCCCACCAGGTTCCCATTATGCCATCTTTAAACGCTGACTTTGTTCCACCCAGGGACGGTTTTATGCGTACTCTCAACTCCGTCAGGTTATTAAGACCCTTTAAACTCCAAATACTTGCAGGCGCTTCCTTTTCCACGCTTAAAAATGTGCCTAACACGAGGCTGCTCAATGAAGTAAGTTCAGAGATCTCACGAGGAATCATCTGTAGCGACTCACACCCGCCTAAATAAAGAGACCTGAGATTTTGAAGCACTCCAATCTTAGATGGGAATGATTCCAGGGATTTACAGAATGGAAGATGCAAAAATTGAAGTCTAGAAATATGGTATATTTCTTCTGGCAAATCTTTGATGGGAAGTTCCTGTAATGAGAGAAACTCGAGCATTTTTAGCTGCCCAATTGACGCTGGGACTGAAGTTATTTTGGTGCAGCCTGACAGATTAAGAACCCTGAGATAGGTTACGCTGACTAGAAATCCTGACGGAAGCTCTTTCAAATTTGGATTGTCGTATAAGTTGAGACTCGCAAGCTTTGGGCATCTCAACTCAGCGGGTAGATCTTCCAAAAGATTACTGGCTAATGAAATCCTGGAGCAATTCTCATCGTGAACTTCAGGGAAATTTCTTTGACCTTGATTTGCCATGAATAAACAGTTCTCCTCTTTCTGCCCAATGTACACAGCCATATCACGAATACAATCGTCAACTCTTATTGTATTCCATGTATAAACATCCGTGCGTTGCCTAACTTTTATTGTAGTCCTTCTAAATATATTCGTGCTGTGACGAACTCTCTGGAACAAGCAACGGTCTACAATGAGTTTTAGGTATTTCCGCCCAATGGCCATGTCCATTAAATAGCTTCCCTGTTTGCTCTTGACAAGGCCTTCTCCAATCCACATTTGCAGTAATGTGAGCGTATCAATTTCTTGATCTTGCTTGTACATAGCACAATATAAAAAGCACATCTTCAGGTCTGAATTGGGCAGGGAACCATAACCATACCGGAGTACTGAATAGAGCTCTGCATCAAGGCGAGGATGAGTCGCTGGAAAAGATGGATCTACTTTTTTAATGGAAGATAAACAATTATCCCATTCATCTACACTGGTTTTTCCAACCATTGCTGGTGCGACTGTATTTACGGCCACAGGCAGACCTTTGCACTCGTTGGCAATTTTCATGGCACGGTCTTGTATATCCATAGAAACTTGCTCGTCTTTGAAAGCCACTCTTCGAAACAGGTTCCAGCGCTCGTATTTAGAGAGGGGTTGTATTTCAGTGGATTGTTGTGCGCCCATTTCTGGAATCAGATCCTTCCTGCGAGTAGAGAATAGGAATTTACTGTGTTTATCATTGCCAAAAGCCAAACCTAGTTCTTGCAAATCGAGGCGACTCCACAAGTCATCCAATAACAGAAGAAAGTTCTTCTCCTTCAGATATGCAGACAGCTTCATCTTTCTCTCATCGAAACTGCTTGGGAGGCTTAAATCTATTTCATGAGCAAGACGATCCTGCAACTCTAAAATTTCACAATTTTGGGAAACTGTGATCCAAATGACATGCTCGAAAACATTACCTACCTGTCTATATTTATTGCAGAGAAATTGGAGGAGATGCGTTTTCCCAGAGCGGGGTATGCCATATACACCAATTACTTGAACATGGTCCCCTTCGTTAAGCCACTTTACCTGATCTTGAGCATCTATAAACCCGGAACCTCCAAACTCAGAGGAGGCTGCTGCTGCTTGAGGGAATATTTTTTTCTTTTCATATAATGGTTTTGATAAAAAAAACTCGGGAGAAGTCACCAAATTTGACAAGTCACTTTGGATGCTGTCATAGATCTTGTCAAAAGATGCCCTCCATTCCCTTATTTCTTTGGAGAGACTCTTGGGTTCGCACACGACACAGTCGCCAAAGATTCGGCGTCGTGCGGAGTAGGCCATCTGCCATCTGCCTCTGTAAGAGCGATCGAGTAGGCCATGTGCCTCTGTAACAGAATTTTGCAGCAATTGTAACCAATTCTTCACGATGTGCAGGAGCTCTCTCTTTTGACGTTGGAAGAGGATGGTAATATCCGGTTCATCCCGGAAGAGGGTGGTAATATCCTGTACAAGGTTCTCCATAAGCCTCAAGTGATCAGTTTGCAGAATCTGACGGTTATTCTCCTTGTTAATAACACCCTCCAGCAGTTTGATGTCCGGGCTGACCATATGGGTGTTGACGGTGTTGCCTGCAAGAGGAATGTGATCAAACCAGTCACTTTCAAAGCGTTCAAAGAGATCATTAAAAAATGCTTTCCATGCTCTTATTTTTTCGGAGAGTCTCCCTGGATTGCACAACACAGAGTCGAGACACCTTTGGCATTGTCCCCGCGACTGATCGAGCAGGCCTTTTGCCTCAGTAAGCGAATTGTGTAGCAATTGCAACCAAACCTTCACCATCTCAGGCGCCTCTTTCTGTTGAAATCGGAATAAGATGCCAATATCTTGCACAAGGCTCTCTATAGGTCTCAAGTCAGTTTGGAGAATCTGACAGTTATCTTCCTTTTTAATAACATCCTTCAACAACTGCATGACTGGGTTGATTATGGCGTTGACTGCAGGAACAGTGCTCACGGTTGCCATGGCAGAGAAAAGGAATGTGAAAGTGCGAAAATGCTATATGTGTGCTTGTGATATGTAAAGCTGCAAGGGAAACTGTTGATTAGATGTAAACAAGGTAAAGAGCAGTCAGTCATCCAAGAAGCATTAATATATAATGTTACGAGAAAATAAAATCTTCTTGGAGAGTCCGCATAACGTGGCGATGAAGCCACTTGAGAGCGAAGAAAAGTTTCTGCGAATCTGAGAGTTTATTTGGAAAAGAAAAAGCAGAAAATTTGTGGTCGCTTGAGCCACTCTTGTTATGGGGAATTGAGTAAAAGAAGAATAAGGAGGAAGGGGGTAAAGTATAAGAATATGAAAAAGAAAAAAACATATATAATAGAGTGACATAAACATGTCCCAAAAAAAGTATTGGAATAATTTACAAAGAACGAGCAGATTGAAGAAAAGAATCCAATGATCATGATATATAATTAATTTCAAAGCAAAACCCATACAAATATTAAAAAGGAAAACATTTATATGTGACTGGTAAAGGACAAAAGAATAGAATATTTATAAAAAAAATAATCAAATGGTATTATTTATAAAAGATTAATCAAATTGTAGACTCATTTAATAAAGTGAATTGAAAACAATATGACTATAATTATATTAAAATGTTGAAAAAATAATTAAAGAATATTAAGTAAATTATAGAAATTGAAATATATATATGAAAAAAATTCCTAATAAATAAATAAATAATCGAGAATATATTTATTAAATGGATATAGAGGTTACTATCTCTGGAATAATAATAAAAAATGATATAATTGTTGAAGAGTGGCTCATTACTAAAATCTTAAAGAGCTTTCTAGAATTCCTTCATATATTAAGAATCAATCTAATCATTTTGTCACTAATTTATCAAGCCAATTTCAACTTTATTGATTTCAATCAACTCATCTTTCCCTAATTTATCAATGAAAAATTACGTTAAATTGACGAAGCTCTAGGACCCCATGCCTCTAAATTGCCTAAGAAGAAATTTAAATCTCCAAAAATAAAAGCCTCAAAAGCCATAAAATATGTCTTGAAAAGGTTTTCCCAAAAGGCCACTCTATCCATGCAAGGCTTGTAGGTGTTCATGAACAAAATATATTTTCCAATCTCTTTGGAAAAGAGTGTCACCCCAATTCTTAAGTCAATACGCCAATTGTTGTCATACTTCATAGTCCTATTATTCCACCCTGCCACAACACCTCTAATCTCCCCAAAACATCTAATGACAAAAAACTCCTACATCCGAACATGTTTTCTGATAGCTTAGGTATAACTCCCCTTCCCCCTAAAACTTGTTGTAGGGACAACACATCTACTTTGTTCTTCTCCAAAAATCTCCTTACGGTTATTTGTTCAATGATGTTGGCCAACCCCATAAAGAAGGACATATCATTTAAGCATCCCAATAGGTATGTTCATCACCTTTTTTTTTTGTAAGCTTGGTAGTACTTTCTCTATTAATAGTATCCAACCACTAACATGTTTTTCACAATATTAACAAGTGGCCTCAACCTACCCATAGGAAACCAAGTTGGCCACTTGTCAGCGTTAAAAGATGTCCAAAATTTAAATAAGTCTTTTTCCATCATCCATGAAACATTTGTTGTTCTATCTATAATAAACATCAACTTAGGAAAGTAAAGGCTAATTGACATATAACAAAATTTTGTCTAGAAACATATTTCACTCGTCAAAGGACTCCACGGGGCTGGGGCTTTTGCATTGGACCCTGACATCTTGCTTCTCCTCATGTCTTGTAGACTTTTCTCTATCCTGCTCAGAGCTAAATTGTTTCAGTAAACTTGAATTTGAACTGCTGCTATCTCCCTGTGGAGATCCTCCTTGCTGGGCTCCTTTGTTTTGGCTTTCTCTTGTACCTCTTGTTCCTTGTTTAATTCTTGTTTCTTGTTTAGTGCCATAGCCCGAGCGACTATGTTCTTCATAACCCATTATTGCTGGATTTTTTGCCGGAAGAGAGTATGACAGCCTCAGATGTTCCCTGGGTCTTGCACCATGGCTTCCCACTCTTCTGTCTTTATGTCCTGGTTGGTGATGCTGCCATTGAGTTCCCTCTCCCACCCAACTATTTGTGCTCTTATATCTGGTGAGTTGCTAGCGATCTAACTGATTATGAGAGTCTGCATATGCTCCTTTATAGACTTCCTGCCTCGTTTTCTTTGGCCTCTGCTGGAGGTTGCATCCCCCCAGAGATCTTTTTCCCTACCTTCCCAATTCCTCTGTTGCCTCATTTAACCACTGCTTTTCCTTCTCTAGCCATGCTGTCTTTGTCCCGGTTGCGTTTTCCTTCACCCAAATCATTCTCCACTGTAGGTTTTCTCTCTACAGCGTAATGCTGATCCGGACCTCCAAGTTGTGTTGCACCCTAGTTATTATAATACCTAAAACAATAACAAAATAAATTTCATCAGTTTGAATGCACACATAAAAAACTGTCGTATTTTGAGTTTCTCCAGACTTGGTCTCTCACCCTAGTCCTGGCAACTTGGGTTTGCCTCCTTCTCCCTCAGATTCCCCCCTAACTACGCTTGACATAACAAGCTTTGGCCTCTCAGTTCTTCTTCTATCTATTTCGTCCCTCCTCGGCAACCCATAACATGTGGGTCATCCTTTATGGTCCTACAAGAGTCCCTGATTTGGGTTCCCTTATCCTTGTTCTGGAGTTCAATTGGGTTTCTCATCCTGACCTCTCTCCTCTCAAGTATCACGGCTCAAATTTTGCCCCTGGTTATCCCCTGGGTCCCACTATGGAATTTCCAGTTTGGGTTCATCTCAAGCCAGGCTCGCCATAGCTTTGCTTCGTTGGCCACCATATTACTCACCGCTCTGTCTCTGCTACATGTTTTTTCCTTGTTGTGCCTCAGGTACCACTTGGCCGGGACTTTAATCTTCCTACGCTCTCCCTTAATGGAATCCCCATTGTCTCCCCATCCTACCTCATTCCCTCTCTGCTCGTCTACCCAAGGAGACCCTTTAAATTTACCATATCTCTTTACTTCATTAACATTCCAGACCAGGTTAGAGTCCCAGGAACCACAGATCGCAACTCATTCTGAGTCACGGCTTTCCCAAGCCCCCTCCCCAAATTCCTCTGAATTAATCATTACTTCAATTCTATCAGGTAAGACATTCAAGGTGACATACCTTTGATTTTTGTCGACCAGGTTGCGTCCAGCACCTGCGTCCACCACCTTTCTCTTCTCGTTCCTTCGCCTTCTTCCTTTGCATGCAACTATCTCCTCTCTCAACAACCTTCGCCTCTTTTTGTTTTATCCTTCTACTCTAGCTTTCTTCTGTCCAGCCTCCGACGTGCCCTCTTTTTCCTCCCACCTCCCATTCTTTCATTCCTTTTCCTCAGAATGATGAACCTATGACGCTTCCATCCCTATCTCTCATTAATTCCCTTGTGCCTCTGGCTGCTCCTTCCGTGGGTTTCTCTCTGCTCTCATGCCACTTTCCGACTATGTTATGCTCGTCCTCTCGCTTTCCCCCAAGCCTTCCTCGCTACCTTCCATTCTCAGCCACACCTATCCTTGCTCTATGCATTCCTCTTCCTTGCCCTGTCCTACTTGCTGCCCTTCATGTTGTCTTGTCCCCCCACATCCTGATGTCCCCTCCGTGCTTGGGTCCAAGTGGTTGGTTTCTGACACCTCCACCTCCCATCCCCTCTAGCCCACCTCGACTTCCCTATCTCACCCCGATCGGGGGGTTATTTTCATCACTTTAAGAACCATGTTAATTGTCATTCATTTTCCAACAACAACATCTAATGTAGTTCTAACTTGTGCTTTTTGCATATAATATTTCCTTCCTCTTCCTGCACACCTGGGTCAATAGGTAACTCCTAACCCTAATCTAACATGATACCCTTTGGATTTCAACTATAGGCAAATATTATATGGCATCATGTTATCTTCAAAGTCTAAGGGTGGACTAGTATTAGAGAACCACAAACCATCAATATTTCCCTCACTCATAATAATTAATTTCAATAATGCAAGCATGTCTTGAAAGAAAACACACTCTTTTGAAAGAACCTGCATGTTTCTAAAAGCATGTGCACATTTCTAAAAGTGCATGTACATTTTCAAAAGCATGTGCGTGCTTTCAAAAGAGTACCTTTTTGAACGTTTTTGCACATTTCTAAAAGCACACATGTTTGTAAAAATGTGCATTTATGTTTGAAAGCACGTGTGCACTTTTATTTCTATAATGAGGGAGGGAGCGAGGGAGAAATAGAGTTGAGGGGTTTATTGTGAAGGAGGGACTAAGGGAAGGATAGAGAAAGAGAAGAAGAGAGAGGAATATTGATAGCTAGAGTAGGGAAGAGAGAGAGAGAGAGAAGGGTAGATGGATAGAGAGTGAGTGAGAGGTGGAGAGTGAGAGGGAGAGTGTGTGAGGGGGTATGGAAATATAGGGAGGAAGAGAGAGAGGTGAATAGGGAAAGGGGGGTTAATGGGGAGGAAAGAGAGGGAGCGTGGGGGAGAGAGAGGGAGAGAGAGAGAGAGAGAGAGAGAGCTAGAGTGGATGGAAATAGAGGGTAGAGAGATATAGAGGGAGGGCGAGCAAGAGGGAATGGTAGGGGGAGAGAGAGATGGAGGGACACAATGAGAGAGAGGAAGTATGGAAGGGAAGAGATGGAGAAAAAGGTAAAGAGAGAGATAGTGTGGTGGGTGAGAGAGAGAGAGAGAATAAGGTTGGTAGTGAGAGAGGAAAGGAGGGAGAGAAAAAGAGAGCAAGGGAGAGGCGAGAAGGTAATTTAGAGAGAGTAGGAGGAAGGCAGAGAGAGCGGGAAGGAGAGAGGGGATGGTGTAAAGAGAGAGAAAGAGGGTAAGAGAGAGAGTGTGTGTGTGAGGGAGGGAGAGGGTGTTGGCTTATTGGAGTATTAGCCATTTTGGCCTGCAGCAACTGCTTGGTTGCTAATGTACCCGTAGCCCCGTAGGCGGCTACCATTCCCTGCTGTGCGGGCTGTACCTGAAGTTCCTGAAGTTGTGTCCTGAGTGCCCCCAACACAATATGTTGCTCCATCATTGCCTCCTGGAGCGCCTCCCTGGTAACTTCACATTTGCATAGGTCACCCTCAGTTAGTGTGATAGGCTCCCCATCCAACTTGGACACCTTGGTCTTCTTCCATGGCCCTGTTTGTTCTGTCACACGCGGTCATTTCAAGCGTGTAGAGGTGGTGCTTGGGTTCCTGCCTTCCGTCATATCATCTATCCCCTTCCTTGTGGTCACATTTGGGTCGCTTTCTTCTTGTGTCGTAGTGGCCCCTCCTGCTACTGCCTTTTTTGCGGCGGCCTTCGCTACCTCCCGGGACGCCTACACTTCCTCAACTAGCTATTCGTTCCGCTTCTGTTGTGCTAGTAGCTTAGCCACAACCTTCTGTCTATGATTTTCCGTCTCATCACGCACCACCAAATCTAGTGTGCGCCATTCCGGTGGCCATGTGTCGGGCACTACGAACACAACGTCATCTATGGCAATGAAGGGGAGTGTGGTCCACTTCTGTTCTGGATCCTTTTGCACCCTGATATACACATTGTGCATAGCTACTTTAAATTTTGCAAAGTTCTTCAGGCTATCGTATACCGAGGCGGATAGGTGCAGTCGTTTGTTGATCCATAGTTGTATGCTCAACTCCATCAGTATCTAGAAGATCTTAGTTTCTTAGATTCTTGTAGCATCCTTCGTCGCCCATAGCAACACGTATTTTGTTGCCTCTGGCCAATCCTGGTTAATGGGAGGAAACTGACTATCCTCAGGCAATTCACATGTAACCAACAGAATGGATAAGAGCAACCACGTGTAGTGGAAGGTCTTACCCTGCTCTTGGGCCTCCTTGTAGTTCGTCAGGAACGCATCATGGAGGAACTGCACCCAATTGGACCATACCCCTTCTGCGCATTGCTCGACCAACGCAATGACCGTTGCTGGTACCTCATTGCCCCAACATTTTCTTATCATCTTTCCTGCCAACAACTGTGTAGCAACGTGAACCCCTTTGTCCTGAATACTAGTAATAATGTACCCCCTCTACTTTTTCTCCAATTTATATTTCTTTTTCATGGCCTACGCAATCGTCAGGTCTCCACTTGTGCCAGCTATTTCTGTGTGGTCCCTTCCTGCACAGGGAAGTCGAGAAATCCTATGAATGAGTTCCGCTGTGATGGGAATGGGCTCTTCTAGCCATAAGTACCCATCGTGCACCAGGCAAAGCAGTTGCCTATTGACAAATATCATGATTGGGGCCCGATGAAAGTGTGGAATTGATAGGAGGTGGAGTAGCCCGACCTCCTCCACCCCATGTAGCCATGTCCATGGTTGCAATGTTGTAACGACCCCCTCTGTGCTTTGTTCCATCAGCTCGTTAGTTTCCAAATGAGGAAACTTCTCGCTATCCGCGAGGTCCCAGTCTTCAAACTTCACAATGGGAATGCGTCCCATAATCGCTCCTTCGAACAGAACCCCCTCAGGGAGGGACGGGGTGTTAAGTGTGCTTTTAACGGCATCCAAATCTTTAGGTACATTTACCCTCCCTTTCCGCGGAGGGACATACTTGGGTAGTTTTGTTGTGGCGCGTATTGGCTGGATGCCTTCTTCCATCTATTCCTTTGGTTCCATCTCTTCGACAAAAATCGGAGGATCCTCTTCCTCATTGTCGCTCTCAATATTAACTGTTTTGCCCTTTTCTTCCATCAAAAGTTTGCCGAACTGCGGATTTCGTGGAGACATATGGACCGGTCCTGTTACCAGTGGGTCCTTCTTGGGCCTCGGTGTCCGGGCAATTTAGGGATTTCTGGTGCATCCCCTACTGGTGGCGTAGAACTTTGCGAGGCTCCTTTGGTTGTTGACATGATTCTGATCAAGGACTCCTGTGTATCCTTCAGCAATGCTTCAAACCACAGACTTGCTCTTACAACCTCCTCATTCATCAGGGTCATGCCCACTTGATAATACAACAACTCTATTCACAAAATGCCAAGGATTGTTCGGTGGAGGGCCACTTGTGATTTATAGTCCTCTTGAAATTCAAATTCGACTGCCCCCCCATTTTCTGGCTCATTAATTCTATATTGGCGGCAGATCGTTTCAAATCTAATTCTGGCTTCGTGTCTTAAATGCCCACCACCCGCTCCTTCTTGCCTTAACTTGGATGTCTTGTCATGAACAGTGACACCAACGGTCACTTCTTTATTTACCCACGTAGTAGCGTAGCCCCTTCCACGCGACCGCGACCCTTACCTACTTGTTTATATTTATTGTAGAGAAATTGGAGGTGCGTTTTCCGAGAGCAGGGTATGCCATATACACCAATTACGTGAACATGGACACCTTCGTTAAGCCACTTCTCTACTTGATCTTGAGCATCTATAAACCCGGAACCTTCAAACTCATAGAAGGTCGCTACTTCTTGAGGGAATATTTCCTTCTTTTCATATAACGGTTTTGATAAAAAAACTCAGGAGAAGTCACCAAATTTGAAAAGTCATTTTGGATGCTGTCATAGATCTTGTAAAAAGACGCCCTCCATTCGCTTATCTCTTTGAAGAGATTCCTGGGTTCGTGCATGACACACAGAGCAAAGATTTGGTGCCTTGCGGAGCGATCGAGTAGGCCATCTGCCCCTGTAAGAGAATTTTGCAGCGATTGTAACCACTTCTTCACCATCTTCAGGAGCTCCCTCTTTTGACGTTGTAAGAGGGTGGTAATATCGGGTTCATCTCGGAAGAGGGTGGTAATATCCTGTAGAAGCCTCTCTATACGCCTCAAGTCAGTTTGAAGAATCTGACAGTTATCCTCCTTGTTAATAACATCCTCCAACAGCTTGATGATCGGGCCAACCAGATGGTTGTTGATGGCATTGCCTGAACAACCAATGTGCTCAAACCAGTCACTTACAAAACATTGAGAGAGATGATTAAAAAATTCTTTCCATGCTCTTATTTCTTTGGACAATCTCCTTGGATTGACATTGCACACGACACTATCGAGATACCTTTGGCGGCGTCCCAACTGATTGAGTAGGAGTTTTGCCTATGTAAGCGAATTTTGCAACAATTGCAACCAAATCTTGATCATCTCCGAAGGCTCTTTTTGTTAATATCGGAGGAAGATGCCAATATCTTGTAGAAGGCTCTCCATACGCCTCAAGTCAGTTTGAAGATTCTGACAGTCATCCTCCTTGTTAGTAACATCCTTCAAGAACTCGATGACCCAGTTGATTATGGGGTCGACTGGTACTGTGGTGACGGTTGCCATGGTAAGGGAGGAAACTAAGGAGTTGTGGTGCAGAGTAAGGGAGGTGGATTTGATGTAAATGAGGTAAAGGTCAGTCATCGAACCATCATTAATATATAAGCATACAACCGTGGTGTCATGAGAAAATAAAATTTTTAGGGAGCGCTCGCAGAACGTGGTGGTGAAGCAAACTTGAGAACGAAGAAAAGTTTCTAGGAAAATTTGCGATAGAATTTAAAGACAGATATTTCATCGCAGGTAATGACTTAAGTCAGAAAAGTTAAAGGTCAATATAGCTTTGCACGCCACGAATAGCAGTAGAACAACACAGAAACGAAATGGGAATTGGCATGAAAGGAAGCATTGAGATGCCTTTAGGTTTTGGTTGGTCTCCATATCAATGAAAAAGCAATTCCATTGTTGCGACTTGTGTCATCTTCTTTAATTTCTCTGCAAAAGCAAAAGAAACGATTTACACTTTCAGTCATACACAGGAACAAGAGTAATGAAATGAAATACCTCTGGTCATATAGCGGAACAAGAGTAATGAAATGATATTCTGTCATCTGTTTTAATTTGTCTGAAGAAGTAAAAGAAATGATTTACACCTTCAGTCATAGATAGGAACAAGAGTAATGGAATGAAATGAAATGAAGTGATATTTTAAAGTGCACGAGATTAAAAATAGTGGTTTTTTGTAATTTAATTTTTAATTATTTATTTTATTTTATTTTATTTTTTATTTATTTATTTTTTTTTTTTCTGTTTAAATTGATGATAAGTTGGGTTAACTTTTTAAGTATTTTCTTATTGAAAAGACAATGTCAAGAAAATGATGCTAGCATATTCCACTGCTGAGACGTGCAAAATACACACAACCACTTTTCACAAGCTGTTTTAGGTCTTTTCCATTGAATTGATTTTTAATTAAACAATAAAATGGTAATAAAAAAACCCAAAAAATACTTAAAATATAAATGGAAATTAAAAAAAATGAATGGAAGAAAAAGAAAAGTATCGAAATTTGAAATAAAAAACAACCAAAGGTGAAGAAAAGAAGGACAAGGAACCAAGTAAAGTATAAAAATATGAAAAAGCTATTATATATATATAATATATAATATAAAATAGAATTGATAACATGTCCCAAAGGAAGAGTATTGTAATATAGAAAGAAAGCAAAGATATTGAGGAAAGATCCTGATATATAATTAATTGTTATATGTGATTGGTAAAAGGACAACCAAAAAAATAAAAATAAATATATTTATAAAGATTTAATAGATGGTAATACTCAATTTTATAAAGTGAATTGAAATTTATATGAATATATTATATTAAATAGAGAAAAATTATTAATATATATAATAAAAGAGAAAAAATAAAAACATATTTATAAAATATTAATTATAAAACTTAAATTAATATGGAAATCTATATATATATACATATAAAATTGAGAATTCACTTTTAGTAGTGGCTAGCTACCAAAATTTTAAAGAGTTTTCTAGAATTTTTCCATAGCATTTTATCTTTTTATCGGCTCATCCGCTGCCTTTATCTTATTTCTTCAAGTCAATTTCAAGTTTATGGACTCTATATCAACCAACCCACCTTTAGCTAATTTATAAATGAAATATTGTGCTAGACCTAGGACCCTACGCCTCTAAATTGCTTAATGAGAAATTGAAATCTCCTCCAAAAGTAAGAGCCTCAAAGTCCATACAATCAGCCTTGAAAAGGTTATCCCAAAATGCCACTCTATCCATGCAAGGCTCTCAGGTGTTCATGAACAAAATATATTTTCCAGTCTCTTAGGAAAAAAGTGTCACACCTATTTCTAAGTAATAAGCCAATTGTTACAATACTTCATAGTCCTACTATTCCACCCTGTCACAAAACCCCTAATCTTTCCAAAACATATAATGACAGAAAAAATTAGCATCCCAACATGTTTTCTAAAACCTTATGAATAAATCCCCCTGCCCTTAAAACTTCTTCTAAGAACAACACATCTAGTTTGTTCTTCTCCAAAAACCTCCTTAAGGCTAGTTGTTTAGTGGAGTTGTTGATCTGATTAGGAAAATTAGTTTTGATGTGCTAAATTCCTTTTCAAAATATGTTAAATGTGCTTAAGGATTCATGAGATTATTTGCAAGTTTTAAACATGAGTTTTTGAGTGCTTTTATGTAATTTTTATGTGAAAATTAACATAAACAAAGGACTAAACAACAACATATAACAAACATAAACATCACCATAAATAGTATCACAACAACACATGATGAAGGAGTTCGCCCCTCCTAGGTTACATCTCCTTAGTCCAACTTCCAATGGCTTGACCCTCTCTATTATGCTAAAAAATGCGAATACATCAATTTAGAATGCTCAGAAAGCTCTGAAACCTATTCCAATGGCTCCATAATGCCCAGAAATGCTTGTGTAGCCTCTTTTTGCCCTGATTTGGTAAAAAACTGAAGAAGTTATGGCCTTTGCAAGTTTTCCGCTAATCCCCCAAAATCCCCCCAAAATCCAACACCATCCTACAAATTTTCCCCAAAACACGCTAACAGAGCGACAATTTCACCGAATTTCAAGCAAAATTGTCGGATGTTTTAAATGTCCTGTAATGCCTTATATCCAAAAAATTTGGGCATGTGGGGGGCCATGTGCCTGGGGCTAAGGCCAACGATTTTCCCTCGCCGACCGGGCTCCCACTACCCTCCAGTAGTGGTCATAGGTTGGTGGTGCGACCAAGGGCTGACCCTACCCCTGAATGGTGCCTTTAATATTCAAATATACGCCATGAACTTATTATAAGGTTAAGGCTTATGTGTATGGCGTATTGGTATGGATCTTGACTTGTGCCTTAGTGGTCACAGGTTTGAACCCCACTGTTGCTGGTTGAACTTGACCTAAAATTTTGGTGGCCCCTGAGATGCCATGTGGTGGCCTCTAGCTGGGTCACGTGTCAATCCATGGTTGGTCATCGATCCAACCAATCAAAAATGCCGAATTGCATCCAATAAGAATGTGCCACTTGGCACAATACCATTCGCTGAGCCTGTTGACCAGTCAAACCTGCCAGATAGACCTGCACAGTCAACGCCACGTCAACAATATACACTGTTAACTGCGATGTCAAAATTTTTACAAAAATTTGCCTGTTTGGGAAAGTGAACAGAACATGATTATGGGAGCATACAGTGTCTATTTCATGTGAAACGAGTTGCGCCAGATTCATGATGATGAGCACTATGCGGTTATTCAAGTTCGACACTAATATGACAACTTTGAATTTTGAGCTAATTTTTGAGCACCTGATCAATTTCCCAACCCCATATAACTAGAGGAAGAGCATATCATTTAGGAATCCCAATTGGGATGCTCATCACTTTAAGAATGAAGCTAATTGTAATATGTTTTTTAGTAGCGGCGTCTAAAGTAGTTCTAACATGTGCCTTTTGAATATAATATTTCATTGCTCTTCCCTTAATTCTGGGTCAATAGGTAACTCCTAATGCAAATCCAACATGATACCCCTTTTCTTTCAACTATGGGTGAAGATTATATGGCATCTTGTTATCTTCAAAGTCTAAGGGTGAACTAGTATTAGAGAACCAAAAACTATCAATATTGCCCTCAATCATAAAAGAATTACTTTCCAAACCAGGACAAAACCCATAACAGGCATTCACATGAAGATAATGGCCTCAAAAGTGGAAATGGAACCATCATGAAGTGCTCATGGAAGAATGAGTGAGCATTCTTCAAAACATGCACACATTCCCTATCCTATAGCCTCAGTGCTCCCCCAACTGCCATGCATGCTCACCAACTTGGATTTTGTAAGAACATACTAACATTTTCAAAAGCACATGTGTGCTTTCAATAAATCAAGCATGTTTTAAAAGTAGACACATGCTTTCAAAAGCACCTGCATCTTTCTAAAATCATGTGAATATTTTTGAAAGTGCACTTTCAAAAGCATGTGCGCACTTTTAAAAGCACACTTTTGAAAGTTTGTGCACATTTATGAAAGTGTGCGTGTGTTTTTAAAAGTGTGCACTTACTTTTGAAAGAATGTGTGCACTTTTTTCTTTATAATGTTTGAGTGGCATGGATGGATGAAGGGAGAGAGATATAGAGTTGAGGGGGTTGTTGTCAAGGAGGGACTAAGGGAGGGATATGGAAAGAGAGGAAGGGAGAGGAAGAAGGGTGGAGAGAGAGAGAGAGAGAGAGAGAGAGAGAGAGAGAAAGAGAGGTAGGGAAAGGGATAGTTAATGGGGAAGAGAGAGATAGGGAGGGTGGAGTAGAGAGAGAGTGAGCATGTGATAGAGAGTGGGGGAGGGAGAGAAAGAGAGAACGATGGTAGTGGGAGATAGAGGGGAGAGGGAGACAGAGGGAGGGAGGGCAAGAGGGAGTGGTAGGAAGAGAGAAAGGTAGGGACACAATGAGAGAGAGGAAGTGTGGAAGCGAGAGATGGACAAAGAGGTAAAGGGATAGATAGTGTGGGGATTGAGAGAGAGATAGAGAAGAGGTTTGGTAGTGAGGGAGGAAAGAAGGGAGAGAAAAAGAGGGAAAGGGATAGGAAGTAAGGTTTAAAGAGAGTAGGGGGAAGACAAAGAGAGGGAGGGAAGGAGACAAGAGATGATGTAAAGAGAGAAAGAGGTTAAGAGAGAGAGAGAGAGAGAGAGAGAGAGAGAGAGAGAGTGATATAAGGGTAGAGGTAATAAAGAGTAGGGGTTGAGAGAGGAGGAGGAAGAGAGAGAGGTGAAGAGGGAAAGAAGGCAGGATAGCGAGGAAGGAAGAAATATGGAGATTGGAGGAGAGGGGTAGAGTGGGGGAGAAAGGAAGAGGGAGAGAGGGGGAGAGACTAAGTGAGTATGTAAACAAAAGAGAGAGAGGTGGGAGATAGAAGGGGAGAGATGGATGCAGGGTGAGAGAGAGAAAGAGAGAGGGAGGGAGAGAGGGATAGAGTGATAGAAAATAAAGGAGAAGAGAGTGGGGGAGAGAGACGTGAGAGAAGTGGGGAAGAGAGAGGTAACCAGTGAAGTAATCAGGGGGAAATGGGCACACACACATGGAAAAATAGAGAGTTGGGGGATTGGGAGCAAAGGGGAGAGAGACCTAGAGACAAATAAGAGGGATAGGGAGGAGGGCAGTGTCTGCGTGTGTGTGTGTGTGTGTGTGAGAGAGAGAGAGAGAGAGAGAGCGAGAGAAGTAACATGGAAGAGGGAGGAAGACAAAGAGGTAAAAATGGAAAAAGAGGAGCAAGATATTAGGGAAGGGAGAGAGAGGGAGAGTTAGGTAGAGAAAGAGGAAAAATGAGAGAGAGGGAGACAGTGAGGGAGTGTGCATAAGAGCGACTCGGGGAGGAATTTTTATAGAGAATAGGGTGGAGAGCGAGAGAGGGAAGGAGGGACAAGGAGAGAAGTAGAGCTTTGATAGGGTTGTTGTGAAGGAAGGACCGCGTGAGAGAGGGATAAAGAAAAAGAAGAAGGGAGAGGGAGGAATTTAGAGAGATGGGGGGATATGGAGAAGATAGATAAAGGTTGAATGAGATAGAGAGAGATAGAGATATAGGGGATAAGGAATGACTGAGAAAGAGGTGTAGATGTGTGTGTGTGTGTGTGTGTATGATAGAGGTGGGGAGCATGGACGAAATTTGATGGGCATTTTTCTCGTCATTGGTTAATTTGACTGTATTCGACATTTAAAAAAATTAATGGCCATTTTTCCATATCGGTTTGGAATCGTGGAAAACGTATTTTTGATGGTTGATATTTTTTTGAAAATGTAATTAATACCCATTCTATATTGCAATTTGTTTTTTTTGGCCAATGAAACTCCAATGAAGCATTGTTGGCAACATGGCATCTATGATTCAGAGCTTGAGAATTTATTGAAAAATTGAGTTGTGATTAACGTAAGTCCTTGAGAACGTCATAATTATTTTATCATTTGCTAATATGCAAATTTTATGGAACCTTAGCGTGATTAAATAACGATATAATTATTTTATCATATATATTTCTTTAATTTGGAATTTGCTCATTAAATAATGTCATAGTTATTTTATCATGGATCTCTTTTGTGATTCGAAACGTCGACTAAATATGATTATTATTGTAAATACTCCAAAATTCAACTCAACAAAAATTAACCACAAAGATCTGAAATCCAATATATAAATAATGTTTTTGTCATTTAAATTTAAATTATGTTTATATTTAAAAGAGATTGAACGTGATGAAGAAATGATACTATTTACTTGCCTTTTTCTAAATTTTGTTAATTGATATTTTTTGTCACAACAGTTGATGATGAGTTATCAATAGCGAGTATAAAGCAAAGCGCTGAGAATCCAAGAAATATCTATGAGAGATTAAGCATAGCCACGAAAGAGGTATTTTTAAATTTGCATTTAATTAAGTTCTATTTTCAAAATTTTATATATCCTTAAAATTTTGTTGGGACAAACTTTCTATATTTTGATTTGATTGATATTTTCATTTGGAATAATATTAATTCAATTAATTTCTATATAATTACATTATTATATAGTATTAAAAATAATTAATATTCTATTAAATAATATTTTGCATTTAAATTATATTTTTTAATACCTTTTCAAATTATCATAAAATCCCTCACTCTTTCCTTAATCACTTATGCAAAAAGAGTATTAAGCGAAATTATCTCGAACTTATATAGCTATTAACACTTTCCTTTTTTTAATGTATTTTTATTTTTATTTTTTCAAATCAAAGTTATGTGTGTTTTCTAATTTGCCATTAGGGAAACCATACTACATAGGGAACTTTAATTGTTTCATTATTCCAAAAGAAAGAGTTCTAATTGGAGCCATAAAAACATGAACACAATGATTATGTATTGGGCTTTATGGGCCTTTTTTGATTTAAAAAAACTATAAAACTAAAACATAGAAATTGAAAAAGCAGTGTCTCTGTAAGATATTCAACCACACTTATCAAAATCAACGACTTTGATTGGAAAGGGCTCCTTGTTGTTACCTAGGGAGCAACAAAGACCAAGAGGGATGCCTAGTTTCTTTTCTAAATGTCCAAGCCGTCATTTCATTGAGATCATGTGCCTCTACATCTCATTCAGGGTCCATGGGATTTCCTCCTTGGTTTCATTTCTATCAACTATAACTCTTCCAAGTTGAAATTTCAAATGTCAATAGATATCCATAATGTACTTGTATTGACTATAGTGGTTCTTAGTGTGTCCTGCATCCAAAAACCAATATGTCATTTTTGCCAAAACCACTATATCATTGAGAGAGAGCCTTTCATTAGTTTGCTCTCATTCTTCTTGAGTTATTTCCTCTTGAATCGATTGGGGGGTGAGGTCATGGTACCTGGATGCCAAGCTCTCAGTCCACATCCATGCCCTTGAATAGCTACATTTTTGGTAATAAGTCGCGCCTGGTTGAGCCCTAGATCTTTGATAGAGAATGTTGTCATGCAAATGAGAGAACTGGTCGAGAACATTTACAAATTCCCTCCACGAGCAATGAACAACTAGAGGCAACTTCTAGGGACGATGACGAAATTGTGAGGGGTTAGGTCTTTGAACGCTAGGGAGCCTTTGAGACCCCAACATGACAAAGAAATTCCAAAACCTAAGGAATGCAAACAATGTGATAGGTTGAGTGACCACGTGACTTTCATGTAAGTTTTAACCCTATATGATTAATCATTGCAAACAAATTCCGAATGAAAAAAAATAAGCTACAATGGCACACACAAATTTACATAACGATTTTGTCATGGAAACCCAAACCCGGGAAAACCAACAAGATTTTTTTCATTATATCTTTTGTATAGTATATAGTACAATATACATCTCATGGTATATGAACTACCAATCGAAGCATTGTTCCATAATAGAAAATAAATCCATGGGAAAATCTATGATGCACTAGAAAATTTCTTTTAGAAAAAATGTGGGCCAAAAAATGAATCCAAAAAACTACCCAAAAAATTTCTTTCATGGTGCTTCCCCAAACCCTGAGCCTCCTTGCATACCCCCTAAATAGGGGGGCTAAAAAACTCCCCCGAAGTCCCCCTTTGTTCATGGTTCATATAAGTCATGTAAAGAATATAATGCATACCCAACACATCGAGGGGAGAAAAGGAAAAATCTTGACTTAGATAGCCAAATCTATGGAACTGTCAAGAGAAGACTATGGCCTCTCCTCTTTAAAATAAAGGGAAGAGAAGAGATATAGTTGCATGCAGATGTCACCCCAAAATAAGGAAAAACATGAGAACATAGTGCATAGAATGAAATTTAAACATTAGGGCAAAACAAAGAGCTTGAAACCACTCAAAAGGCTTAGTATTTACATAACCAATGGGGGTGGAAATGAAAAATATTCATTTAGCCAACTCTGCCTTTGCGTCCCCAGTAACAAACCCCAATTTTAGTGAGAGTTATCTATATGTAATAGACTAAGATAAGAAGCATGCTAACCTTCACCTTCTCAAAGATAATAATTGGAGTATGTCAAGCACTAACATGTCAAATTGCCCCCATTTCCAAGATGATGCGCTAGAGCTGAGCCATTTACATGGTGAAGTAATGATTTATCATGCACATGATTATGATATAAAATGAAATTCTTGCATTATTGCTTCCAATTGAACCTCTCCTTGGTGTGAGAACCCAAGTTCACAGGTTCACCTTGCACCTAGTCCAATTCCACATTAATCTCCAATATTTGTTCATATTTCCTGTCTGCCCCATTAATGAGTTCACCTCACAAGAATTCACTACCAACTTTACCGAGTAGTAAGATATCATAAAGAAACATGTTCATTTCATGATGGGTAATTAAAGTCTTAAAGGATCATGCTTCCACATCTCGTTGCCATGTAGACTAGTAGGATAGTGGCAACACACCTCCCCTCCTATCACATCAAAGAAACCCCATCCAAGAAATTTTAATCTTGTTGGGTCAAGTTCCAATAGTCCTGTTTTAAAGTATAGTTTGGAAATGGATGCCAAAGTATTGAAATAAAAATATGTTGAGTTGTGTATCCTTCATTTCCCAACTTGTTTTCTATTTGGTTTCCCCTCCTATGAACATGAGTGGGTATGATCACCAAGATGGAAGTAAGGAGAGTGACAAATCAATTCAAAATACTTTCAAGTCACTAATTATGAGAGATCTTATTTATTAGGGTTCTATTAAGAATTTTGAGAATCATATTGATAACCAAATGAGAGTTACTGTCCACCATCACTTTAGTGTAGCCATGGGCTTGCACAATTTTCATTCCTTCTTCTGACGATTTTAGTTTGGATACATTGTTGTTGTTTTGTCCCATGGACCTTGAGTATATGTGTAGAAGATCTCCTGAGTGGTTTAGGAAGATTCCATCAATCCCAACTTGGCTTGAGTTCCCTTTTGAGGTTCCATCAAAATTAAACTTGCAAAATCTTGGAGGTGGAGGAATCCTTGACGAGGGGCAAGGGAGAGGGAAAGGGTAAACAATTAAAGGGGAAGGTGAAAGAGGGTGTAGGTGAAAATCATGTAGGTTGGAAGCTTCTTCTCCTAAAGCCTATCAGTCTTGGTTTGACCAAGTCTATGTAGCTATAAATTTTTGAATATATTCCAAATAAGGGTACTAGTTGTAACGTAGCATAGTCCCTGCCTCTATCGCTAATTAGTTGATTAAGGCAATGTGGGTTCATGTTGTCATTTTTCAGGAATGCTCCATTGCCACAATTGTCTCTGCAATATTTCATTATTCTTGCCTCCGCACATGCTTCCTACGCACATCCGCACTCCGCACAATTAAATCCACCTCCGCATAGCTCCCATCTCTGTACATGCTTCCTCTGCACATCCATACTCCACACATTGAAATCCACCTTTGCACAAATCCCACCTTTGCACATGCTTCCTTTGTACATCTGCACTCTACATAATGAAAGCCACCTCCGCACAACTTTGTGGATATTCCTGTCTCTGCACAACTTTGTGGATATTCCTATTAATGTATATTTTTGAAATTAAGACAAGCACATATGTGTGGGACTATGGAGGGAGTCCATTGTGTGGAGGAAGCTTTCAATCTTTCATTTTGTGGACCTCTGCACCATGCACAATCTATTAATAATAAACAATTAAGTGTGCCTAATTCCACAAAGGTAACCATAATAATAAATGAGGTAGGTCAAATTTCACGTGTACTAATTCCAAAAGAGTTAAACCGCATTACAACTAAAATATCCAAAGAAAAACATTATTTGAAAACATTAAAATTTGAATTAATTTATCAAAATTAAATCAATCTCTCTCTCTCTCTCTCTCTCTCTCTCTCTCTCTCTCTATATATATATTATTATATATCAATTTTATTAAAAATTCACATTGCATCAAAATTAAAAAAACATTATTACATAGTATGACAATATTTCAAAGCACTAAAATATGAAAACTAAAAGCATGATTTTCAAAGAATTAAAATATTAATATTAATATTAATATATATTTTCAAAATTAACACAAATGCATAAGTGCGAGATTGCGGATCTAGTCCATTGTGTGGAGGAAACTTTCAAGCTTCCATTGTGCAGACTTCCACACTCCGCACAATCTATTAGTAATAACAAACGAAGATAGCCTAATTGCACAAAGATAACAATAATAATAATTGAGGCGAATCAAATTGCATATGTTCTAACTCCAAAAGAGTTAAACTGCATTACAATTAAAGCATTAAAAAACACATTATTACAAACTACCACATTCATTAATTGAAAGTGTTAAAATTAAAATTAACATATCAAATTCGACAAGGTCTTGGATAGACAATGATCAGGTGCTCTGTTAAGGAACCCTTTGATGTGAAGTCACTAGTTCAATTCCTCGCCCTGATAGACATGATATATTGGACATGATGAAGATGTAGTCCTCCCAAGCTTACAATTTTTCTTTTAACATATCAAAATTAAATATAATTATCTTATATTAATTTTGGTATATATATATTTCAATTAAAATTCACATTGCATCAAAATTAAAAAGTATTATTATATTGGGCATTATTTCAAAGTATTAAAATATTAAAGGTAAAGAATTCCAAAAAGCTTTAACAACGGTGAATAAAAAATCTCTCTCATTTCTTGTGATAAAAAAATTATAATATTAAGCTCCCATAAGGAATGAAGAAGAATTTTGTTTATGTTCTCTAAATTCTTAATTATTTAACAATAATGAAATGTCAAAATTCACTATAAATTTCATACTACTTATGACAAAATATGTTTTCTAAATTATTACTTATTTAACAACAATGAAATATCAAAATTCAAGATGAATTTCACAGTTTTTGTGAAAAAATTATGAATTTTAGATAGCATTATCATATATCACATTATTTCAAAGAATTAAAATATCAAATCTAAAAGTATTATTTTCAAAGTATTAAATATTAATATTTACATATATTTTCAAAATTAAAACAAATGCATACATGCCAGACTACAAAGGAAGTCCATTCTGCCGACCTTCGCACTCCACACAATCTATTAATAATAAAATAACCACAAGCCTTGTGCGAGGCTGCAGATGAAGTTTTTTGGCTTTCATTATGGGGACTTTCACACTCTGCACAATCTACTAACAAAAAAAATGAAACCTTCTTAAATACATAGAGATAACCATACATGCCTAATTATACATCAATAACCATAATAATAAATGAGGTAACTCCAAATGAGTCAAAAGACATTACAATTAAAAAATCAGATGAAAACATTATTTGAAAGTATTAAAATTTAAACTAACATATCAATATTAAATCTAATTATTTTATATATTAATTTCGATATATATTTGAAATTTATATTAATCTATATATTATGTTTTCAATTAAAATTCACATTGCATCAAAAGCAAAAGCATTATTACATATTATGGCATTATTTCAAAACATTAAAATATCAAAACTAAAAGTATGATATTCAAAGCAATACAATATTAATATTAACATATATTTTCAAAATGCACACAAATGTATGTGTGCAAGATTACAAAAGAACTCCATTGTGTAGAGGAAGCTTTCAAGCTTTCATGGTGGACTTTTGCACTCCCCATAATTTATTGATAATAAAAATTGAATCTAGCCTAATTACACAAAGATAACCACTAATAAATGAGGCAAGTCAAATTTCACATGCCCTAACTCCAAAAGAATTAAAATGCATTACATTTAAAACATTAAAAAAAACACATTATTACAAACTACCACATTCATTGTTTGAAAGCATTAGAATTTAAATTAATGTATCAAAATTAAATGTAATTAGCTTATAAATTAATTTCGATATATATTTAAAATTTAAACTAATCTATATATTAATTTTTCAATTAAATTTCACATTGCATCAAAATTAAAAATCATTATAATTACGTAGGAGTAGTCTTTAAGTGTGACTTTTTGGACTTTCTATTTATTTTTTGCTAGAATATGACGAGAAATTTTGACTGCATATATGGATCCAACACCCTCAAAAATCCCTAGGGCACTTTGATTGTGAGGAGTTCATTTGTCAAAATTGTGATTTCAATGAATCCCTGCTGGATGCTGGACAAATTCGATCGGAAAATAAACAAAAAAACTTTCAAAAAGCCACACTTAAAGACTATACTTTATTACATATGGCATTATTTTAAAGCATTAAAATATCAAATCTAAAAGCATGATTTTCAAAGCATTAAAATATTAATATTAACACATATTTTCAAAATTAGCACAAATGCTATGTGTCGGACTATAGAGGGAGTCCATTGTGGTCCATTGTGCAGAAGAAGCTTTCAAGCTTTCATTGTGCAGACTTCCACACCAAACAATATATTAATAATAAAATAGTCACCAGTCTTATTCGAGGCTGTGGAGAAAGTTTTCAAGCTTTCATTTTGCAGACCTCCGCACTCCTCACAATCTATTAATATAAAAAATGAAGTATGCTTAATTAGACAGAGATAACCATAATGGTAAATGAGGTTGGTCAAGTTACACTTGTACTAACTCCAAAAGAGTTAAAACACATTACAATTAAAAGATCTAAAGAAAAAACATTGTTTGAACATACTGAAATTTAAATTAAGATATCAAAATTAAATCTAATTATCTTACATGTTAATTTTGATATGTATTTAAAATTTTAATCTATGTCCAGGGGACCTCTTTGATAGACAATGATTGGGTGCTCTGATAAGACACTCCTTGATGTGAAGTCACTAGTTCAATTCCCCACCCGGGTGATATATTGGACATGATGAAGATGTAGACCCAAAAAGCCTACAATTTTTTTTTAAACTAATCTATATATTAGCACCGCCTATCATCCCCAAACTAATGGTCAAACTGAAGTAGTCCACAAATTTTTGGAGACATACCTAAGGTGCTTCACTTCAGAAAAGCAACATCAATGGGTACAATAGATACCTTTAGCTGAATAGTGGTATAATACTAACTATCATGAAGCCACCAAGATGACTCCATATGAAGCAGTGTATGGCCAACTCCCACCTTCACCTATTTCTTATATCCTTGGATGCTTTAAGGTCCAAGCAGTTGATCAACTCCTACAGAACTGTGCCGCCATGATAGCTTGTCTCAAAGATAATCTCCATCAAGCTCAAAATCGAATGAAGCAAAAACAAGACCAACATCATTCAGAGCGCACATTTCAAGAAGGGGGTCAGGTATTCCTGCCGCTGCAACCATATAAGCAAACATTGCTCAAAGAAAAGGGTTGCAAGAAATTAGCTCCCAAATTCTACGGACCTTATCAAATAATTCAACGCATTGGAGCAGTAGCCTACAAGCTAGCCTTGCCACTGACTTAAAAAATCTATCTAGTCTTCCATGTATCATGCCTCAAGAAAGTGGTGGGCAACAATTGCAGAATTCAAACTAGTCTACTCGAATTGGATGAGGAAGGTTCACTCTGGCTCCAACCTGATCGGGTCCTCGATATTCGTGAAAGACATCTGCAGGGTCGCATGATCAAGGAAGTCCTCGTCAAGTGGAAAGACACCTCTCCAGAAGATGCGACCTGGGAACTCGCCACTATTCTTGAGCAGTTTCCGCAACTTCAACCTTGAGGACAAGGCTGCTTTTGAAGGGGAAGGGCATGTTAAGGTCCAACCCTAACCCCTTTATTTATGTAATAAACACAATAGGGTCGAGTCATAGTCATAGTTATTTAAAGAGTCAATAAAGCTTGTATTAATAATTGTAAGTGGTTGACCCACATTTAAGAAATGGACCACAATTAGTTGCAATCGGGCCATGGTATTAGATATATGGTATTGAGAGAACCATGATAATGACCCATGGTATTGTATATATGAACCTATATTAAGGCTAGGGACTCCCCATCGAGAAATATCGAGTCTTATTTTGTAATCGAGCTCTGCTCTGCTAGAGGTTGCGCCCTCGAAGAGGAAAGTGAACATTGCTTTCATCTCTCAATAATAAAATAATTGTTGTCTTTCTCATTTTATTCTGTGCTCTGGGTTGTAGTTCGTCACATATTTGGTATTCTGTAATTTCTCGTAGGTCAAGAGCATAACATAAAGAGCTAAAAGAGTTGAAATTATGAATCAAGTGTATGATTAGATGATCACACTACATAAGGTAGTGGATCCTCTAATTGGTATGCAAAAGGAATCGCAGGAAAGAGGAAGGATGATAAGACTTTTTCTCTTGGCGGTGGATTATATTCAAGAATGGAACACAAAGTACCCCAATTTTCCAATATAATTTCCAAAGAAGGGAAGGATAGAGGTCGAGTCAGATAGAGTGGAAGTAAAAATGTTTGTGCAATGGCATGAACAATTAAAAAAAAGTATGATTAATACCATATCATCCTATCTTAATTTGCACAATGGGTTAGAGGGCTTGGTCAAGATGTACAAGATATATTTTGTTGGTGTACCGAGAGAAGTAATTCCTAAAGAAGAAATCAAGCAAGGGATGCGAGAATCATTGGATAACATAAGGCATGTTGCTATGCAAAAGGACTTAGAAGTGATGAAAAAGGCCATTATTCAGTCTGCTGTGAATCCTTCCAAGTTGCATACGAAACTAACAATGCTCTGGAGAAAGTTTCAAGTGTAATCAAAGATAGTCCTACTGGATCCCTTGGAATGTAGGATTAGATATGATTGAGAAGTATCCCAAAAGGTGGAGGACTTAGCTACTGAGTATAAAGCATGGCACGAATATGCGACTAAAGAACTTCATATCAAAGTATTGGAGATGTCGATTACCCAAATCCTAACATGAATGTATTTTTTTTTCTTAATTTTGATGCTAATTTGTTAAATAATATATTTTTGTAATTAGAAATATGAAAAGAAAATGAAAAGTCACATGGAAGTCAAAAGGTCACAAGGGAAGTGTTGGACATTTTTTATCATTGATGTCAAAGTAATAAGAAATATTGATGTAGTTGATGGCATCATATCATTGTAGTGTGATGTCTAAAATTGTGAGCAACCCCATGAGAAATTATAGGCATGATAATACAACATCAAGTGTCTGTTTGAAATTGAAGACATGTGGTTTGTTGATTATAATATACACTTGAAATGAATAAGTAGCAAAGAAATCTCATGACATGATGAAACAAGTGGAATATTTAGAGTCTAAGAACAAATCAACATTCAAACATACCAATCCGAGACACGATCAACCTTCCCCCTGTCCAGTTGGCCCCAATATTTTCATGGTTTTGTTTCAAATTAAAAACATGATTTATGTATTGTTTGGTTCCATCATGAGATGTAAAGTTGGCTCTCCCCTATAGACATTTTGATTTACTTTGTGTAATTGGATAGTATAAATAAAGGCCTTCTCTCTTCCATTTTGGCTTACAACTCAATCAAGAAAGCAAAGAAAGTACTCAGATCAAAGGAAGGAATTAAGAGGTTCGTATCTTATGAATTCAGAATATTATTAAAGGATAAAAACTCTTGCTTTATCTTTGGTTTTGGATAAGGTTTATTAAGGTTTGTTTATCAGACTTTGGACTTATTCTTGGAGCATATTTTAACCTCCCTTGTAGCACAAGAATTCAGTCTCCTTAGTACAAATTTCGATCTCCATTTATGAGTAGTCTTAGCCTGACGAAAGTATGAATTTTGGACTGTGAAAAGAGCATCATTAGATTGAGGAAAGTGTAGTTTTCAGCTTGTGTAGAATCTAGATTTTTAGCCTCATACTTCAACCTTGAGGCAAGGAAGGCTTCGGTCCTAAAGTGAGGTTGACCTTAGGCATGTAAAACAAAATTCAGACCTATGGAAATTTGGGCCTGTAGCTTATGGAGAGGATAAACATTGGCCTTGTATTAACCTACCTTTGAATTTGTCCTTGTCACAAGAAAATTGGCCTATCCTCAGGAAACTTGGCCTTGTTTCATGATTTCCTCAGACTAGGATTCAAATTTAGCTCTTTTCTTGTTTCAAGAGTATCTTAGGCCTATAGTGCCTCAATATTCGACCTCTGTTTGGGTCCGATTTGAACTTCATAACATACCACATCTCCAACCCTATTAATAAAATATTACAAGTATTTTTTATTATACTTTATTACTTATAGAAGTATAGAAAAAGAGCTTGATTCCCATCTTATTTGAAGGAACCTAGAGCATTTGTGGAAGTCATACCTGGAAAACCTTGGAGAGCCTCTTGGAGCAACAACTTGAAGAAGAATTTGAGACACTTTGTAGCAACCTTTGAAGAGGTGTTGGAGTAGCTATTGAAGATATCATGGAGTAGTTTTTGAAGAGAATTTTAGCAGCATATTTATGTATTTTGAGTAGACCTAGATCATACCTGGAATTATGAAGAAGTTCCTTTTTGGAGTAGAATTGGATTAGGAATTTGTGAAGTAGGTTTGGAGCTTACTTTGGAGATTGCTTTGAGGTATCATTGAATAAGGGTTTGGAGTAGCCTTTGAATAAAAATTGAGCTACATACTGAAAAAACATTGAAGGAATATCTTAAGCTATCTTGATAGAGTGATTAGATTGTATTTGAAGGATTTTGTAAAGGTTGGAGCCTAGGATGATTATTCTCCTCATATAGACCAAGTTGGTGCCGAGTTTTGCCAAGGAGGATTGGTGTCCTCATATAGGCCAAGTTGTCCTCCTAAGACTCCAATTAGAAGAAGAAAAAAGAGGAGAAGGAATTTTGATCAGTCATCTCAAGGAAGGAACTCAGGACTTTAACAAGTTTGAAGAAAAAATTGGTCAACAAGAAAGGATACATGAAGAAGAGGTCATGTCCCTGATAACTCAGCTAGAAGAAGAAAATAAAACAGAAGAAGTACTAAAGATTCAGGTGATGAAGAAAGAAGAAGAGTGTGGGAATCATGGAGAAGAGATTGTCTCGTTAAAAAATGAAGTTTACAAGCTATGCAAGAGTCTAAAGATTTCTCAATCATTGTGGAACAACCCTGGTGAAAATTCCGTGTAATAAAAGTGAAAAATAATAACCATGGTTGATCAACACTTATTCCAAGCTAAATGTTGGGCAAGACATCCTAGGAGGAATTCATTTGGTTTTTTATGGCTAAGGAAATTGGAAAAGGATTTGGAAAGGAAAAATGGAATTTTTGGCACATTTATTTATGAAAACAATGGAAATTAGGAGAAGAGGGAGGTGAAAGGTCACAAGTAGCATGTGAGGAGGAAAATGAAGGAAAATAATGGAAAATGAAAAGAATAGAGGCCTCATTCATAAAAAGGCTTATGAGGATCAGTTGGCAACTTTTTGTCCATTCAATTTTAGAGCTCTCTCATTATTCTCTCTCACTCTCACTCTTGGACACTTAGAGTTTTCATGGAGAATTTTTGGCATTGGAGCAAGAAAGGCAAAGAAGGAAAGAGGAAGAAAAGATCAAGTAGGGAAAGGCAGGATCAAGTAGCTACATTAGGATTCATTGCATGTATCAATTTTCATGTGTATTTTCCTTGCTAGATTTAGTATGCATGGTATTTCATGTGGTTCTTTTGTTGTTATGACATGGGTTTTTCTAGTTGTGACAATGTTTTCAGCCTAGCCTTGCCATTTTGAATAGCCATGGTGTGATGGGGTTCTCATGTTTTGGTTGAGCTAGATTGCCAAATGGATTCGAAGCTGAGTGAGGTGGATCTCCGAATGATAGAGCACATGGCCTAGTGGTCCTTCAACCAGACTATGGATCACGGTAAAGCCACTGGCCTAGTGACCCTTGAGCCAGATTGTGGGTTGCGGTAAAGCCATGATTATGTTGCCTCGATTGGCCTAGGAATCCTTGCCGGTGAATGGCAGGATATACGGTATAGCCAAGAGGTAGTTTTCTCTCTGTTAGGCCTAGTAATCTTGGGTTTTGGATATATAGTAAAGCCTAGAGAGTGGGTATCGGTTTAGGACCTACTGATCTGGGATTGGATTATGGTAAAGCCTAAGAGGCTAGGAGGTAAGAAAATTCCTCATGATGTAATTGGAGAAATCCGGTGGAATATGTTCTTGTTTGGCCTAGTGATCGCATGGAGATCACAGTAAAGCCTATTATGATGTGTTCATTGTGTTGGCCTAGTGATCTGGGATGGATTACGATAAGTTTTGGTTTCTATTTATGAGGGTGAGGTGGTTTAACCTTGGGATGCCCTAGTTGGTTCTTTTGGTTTGATTCCCACATTCATGCTTAGAATATAGCACTGGGGTGAATGGCTGAAGAGAGATTTGGCTCAACCATTCTACGGTTGGGTAGAACGTGGTAGTCCCATATTCAGTTGGTTTATTGCATTCATTAATGAGAAATTCATTCCCTTGGTTTTCATGTGTAAATGTATTGATGTATACATGGATTTTATGACTGATATATTTATGGTATTTATGTTGTTACTATGTTGGTTATATGTAAGTTTTATGACAACAACTATGTATGGCTCTCTGCATGTTTTTACTTGTAAATGAAGGGATAATGTATCTATGACCTAATAGATGATAATGCAACAAATAACATGAGGGAAAAATGGTTCTTAGAGATTCTTAGATAAGTTCGAGATCCCTATGTTTAATTATATTGGTTATACCTGTAGATTACATGCTTGTGATATGTTTGATGAAATACCTGTTATGGCTAGTAGGGTTCTGATTAAGGTCTTGTTTAACTTATTAATTTTGCATCATTGTTTCCCTATTCATTTACTGGTCTTAAGCTATCATTCCATTTTGGGCAATGACATGGGCTTTAGGCCTGAAAAAGTGGCTCAAATCCTAGGGACGTTGGCACAACACTGACAAATGGGTCCCTAGACGCTAGCAGGAAAGCCTGTGATAGTGAGTGGAGGTCCTTGGACGTTGTCATGGCTATAGCAAGCGAGCATTTGAGGGCTAGGTTGATCAAACTTCAGTAGGACCTAGGGGCAAGCTTCCTGAAATGTTGGCATGGTTCTCAGGGGTCCTGTAGTTGTTGTGGCAGGTCTGTGTGTTATGCTTCCATCAATTCCACTTCGTTAAGGTCACATAGGAGGTTGGAGTCTCTCATTGCATGTTTACCCAAGTTGGCCAGTTACTTGGCTAGATGTGGGAGGAGGGTGTTACACATTGAATGACATTCTCAGTGATCAGAGATCACCATTTGAAAAAAATAGGTCTTGGTTATATAAGAGAATCCCTCAAATCCCCAAGGGATAAATTTGAAGAAAATCCTGAAAACAAAGTCATTATTAAAAAGCCAAATCATAATGAAATTTAGGAGAATGTTGCAAGTACTAATCTTTCAAGAATTTATATCGATGTTCCCAAGGAATCTCCTCTCAATATAAGCAATTATGAAAATCAACCAAAGATTGAACCTCCTCCAAGGCAAAGAAATTTCAAGAAACAATCAAGGGAAGTCTTCTCTTCCAAATACCAAACCATATTCTTTGAACATTTATTTTCATGTACAAATTTTGGGCATAAGGCAAGAAATTGTAGATCTTATTCTAGGAATGGTTATGGAAGCAATATAAGCTCTTATCAATATTCTAGAAATTAGTATGCAAGTTATACAACTCAATGACCTACTTCATTGTTCATGTACAATACAAAATGCTATAAATGTCACATTCTTGGACAAACAATAAGTGATTGTAGAAGTAGCATGATATGACCACCTAAGAAGGTGAAAGAAGAAAATATTCCTACTAAGAATAGAGGAAAACTAGTGAGAGCTCTTCTAGTAGTAAGTCCTTCAAACCTATTTTCAAGAAGAATAATAATCAACTAGCTAAGTCAACCCAAAGCCCCAATGTGGTTCTTAAGAGTTAAGGAGGTTGATATGGATAATTATTGTACTTTCCATCAAGCAACCCACTCATAGGAAACATGTCCATAATGGCTACATAGTTGAGTACAATGTTAAATAGAGTTCTTTGTGATTAAACTGTAGAAGAAAAACTTGATTAGTCGAAGGAAGTAGATGAAGCTCCTCCACCTGAAGGCAAGGATAATGTTAGATCTAAGACTCTTGTGATTCATAATGTATATATCAGTCTTTCAGATTAATCACATCGTTGAGATTGGGTCGACGTTTCGAACCAGCTAATGTGGTTCCTCCTGAGGATAAGGTGAGAAATCAATAGATCTGAGGGAATAAATAGCAAGGATGCATCGCTACTCAGAGTTAAGCGTTAGGTAAATTGTTAAATTGTTTAATAATTTAGTTGTTATGTAATAAATAAATATTATGTTTCGATATTATAATTTGATAATATTAATTTAGCTGGAAAATAGTTGTTGTGTGATAAATAAATATTATATCTCGATATTATAAATGGAATAATAATTTTAATATTATATTAAATATTATAATAATATTGTAAGCCAAGGTTTGACCCATAATATTAGAAACTAGCTATTATGAAGAAATCATAAGTAAAATTATCTATAACTAATTGATTAAATAATGTAATTTATTAATAATATAATATATATTAGTTCTCGTAATAATATTAAATCTTATCAATAATGTGTTGAGGGTTATATTATTATTATATTATATTTTTTATTTTGTTATTTTATTTTTATTTTTATTTTATTTATTTATTTATTTTTAGGTAAAGACTAATTCTATTAAAAAAGTAAAAATATTTACAGAGTGGTCATGGCCTCATAGGAGGTACAGGAAATTCCATCCATGCAGACAGATAGTCCCAAAATTGGGATTGACCTGATACATAAGCCCTGAAACAAAAAACAACTTGTAATCTAGAACCAAACTGACTGAACTGCCCAAGTGTTTCTGAGCGGAAATACAGACACAAAAAATTGACACTATAACCTGGCTATAAGCCTGAGACAAAGAGAAGTTAACAGAAGCCATTTAGGCAATACAAAAAGGAATGGAAAACATAGAGAGAACCAGACCAGTAGCCAAAACCCAGAAGTCTTCAGACAACGGAATCGTTTCCGGAATCTCCTCCTCCATCAGGCAAGGATAGCCCATCCATGTGTCGTCCACATTCTCCCTGTGAGCTGAAGCGTTGCCATCTGGAGGAGCTGCCAACTGTCGCGAGCTGTCCGAGCCATCCGTCGGTCGTTCGAAAGCAGGGGCGTTCTGTTGAGTGCTAGCAGGAGGCATGGAGATATCGCCCTCAGTTCCTTCCGCCTGCAAATTTCCGCCATGGAAACCAAAAACCACATCTATCCGCTGCTGCGCACTGCCTCCTGGAGAATTAGTGGAAGGGGTGTTCGTAACAATAGTAGGCCTGGCTTCCTCCTTTGAGAAAATGACCGTGATGCTAGCAGAAAGAACAGGCTGGTTAAGTCGACTGTGGAACGTGAAATGGGTGGTCTGAAAGGAGTTATAAGGGAGAGGCCTACTGGTTTCAGAGGTGGGAGAAGACAAGGCCAGAGGTATGACAGGTGGAGGAGCAGGCTGAGAGCGCCCACGCCCTCCACGATCGCCACCACGGCGGCAGCTACCACGACGGCGGACCCTTGACACAGTGACCGAATAGCCTGAGGGAGAGGAAGAACCAGGGATGAAGCACCTGCCAAGCTAAGGGTGCCTGTAATGGCTGAGAGTCCATACCTGCAACTCCACCTTCAAACCAAGACAGGGCTAAGAAACTGACGCAGTGAGCATGGGTGGAGGCCAGGGCTATAAATCAACAGGAGGAGTCGAAGCCGCCATCAAAGTCGAACCATGAGAGATTTCTCAAGCCCTTTGCATAATCAATTGCGCGTGAGGAGTGATCCGCCTTCGTATAATACCCATCTCATCCATCTGCTGGAGGGCCTGGGGAGGTGCGCATTGCTGCCACCTGCCTTCATAACCATTAACCCACATTTATGACCTTAAATGCACCCACATCCGGGTGAGGGTATTATTATTATTATTATAATTATAGAGATTTATAATATTAAAATTATTAGTTTAGAACTATTATTGTAATATTTTAAATCAATATATTAATTTCTATAATAATAAAATATAATAATTTTAATCTATTATTTTAATATCTATAAGGATAAAAAGACTATAATTGGAATCTGGTAATTTGTTAAATAATGTATTGATGGTATTCATATTAAAATTATTAATTTAGAATTATTATTATAATATTTTGTATTCAATTATAATTCCATATATTATAAAAAGACTATAATTGAAGTATGGTATTCTTATTATTTTAAATTCAATATATTAAAACGTAAAAACTATACATGGAAGGAGGAAAACTACACCATCAAACAAAGAAAAATAATACTGGATCCAGGGGGATAAAACTTGAAGGCGAGAAGGGAGACCCAACAAGAACATAAAGGGGAGAGGAGAGGGAAGGGAAGAAGGGTCAAGAGGAGAGAGCTGGAATCTAGCTTTTACTTAATTTCTAGCCATCATCCCTATTGAGGTTTTTGGCATGCCTCTCTATTTCAATTGCTTCTCTGAGCTTCCTGTGGTGGAAATGGTCAACCCTAGCGATGACGTTGGATTCTTCAATGCAAACATGGTGTTTCGATTTTACAGAATGCTCGACAATGGATGATGTGTGAGGGCGATTGTGTCTAATGTCAGCTGCATGGAGAATCCATATTTACTTTGAATATGATTATAGAAAGTGAATCCCAAGCAGTCAGTGAAGCTCCAGTCAATAAAACTTCTCTTATTGAACCACCTAAGACATACAATTTGAGGAGTAAAGGACCATTGCCTAAACTTAATGTAGATGATAAAAAGAAGATGTTCTTGGGAAGCATTATAACCCCTAACGATCCCACTCAGAATTCAAGTACTGGTTAGGATTCCAATAGTACTTTAGAGAGTGTTAAAAGTAAATATAATACACTCGAAGCAGTTGATAAGTCTTCTCCACCAACATATTCAACCCATCCATATAAAGAGGAGAACGTGTCCTGTGATTTTGATTACAACATTATTTAATATTTGAAGAAGGATTGAGCTAACACATCTCTTTTTGAGGTTTCTTGGCCGATGAGAATTGATTAACATGACTTTTGCATCAACACCTGCGACAAGCAAAGCAACTTCTTCTTCCAAGGCTTTGTCATTTGGTAAGTCTAAAGCCATAGTGAATATTGAATCTACTGTAAATGCAACCAATGTTAATTCAAAATCTATTGTGCCTCCTTTTTTATTGGCAGCTAAGATCTTTAACTACAATGTTCATACTTGTCTTGTCGATTATGAAGCATCAACAAATGTTATGCCTTTATCGATATGTAAAAATAGAAATGACAAACTAGAAAAGACAGATGCTAATATCATACAACTTGATGGGTCTCAAGTTCAAGTGGTTGGGGAACTAAAGGATGTATTGATTACATTATCCTCTAGCTCCTGGGTTTATCAATCTATTGATATAGCGGTTATGTACATTCTTAAAGCATATGGGTTTCTCTTAAGTAAATGTTGGTCTAGTAAGCTGCAAGGATACTTCACCTCAGACTGGTCTCATTTATGGCTCCCGTATAAAGGGAAGAATAACCAAATCAGGGTTAATAGTGAACCACACATGAAGTATACAATCATTGATTTGGAAGCACCCAATGAGCCTACAAATATTGTATAGTAAGTATTAGGAAATTTATTTTTAGAACCAGACATCGGTTTCTATCAGGCACTAGCATCACTTATCTCATAAGATACACAGCTGGAAGTCCTTCCTTGTCCTCAAGCTAGTGAAATGACTCTTCTATCATAGATGTAAATAGTCTTAGTTTAGATATAACCATGTCAATACTAACCTTTGGACTTTGTATTATGATGGATTGAAAACGCAGCATGAAGTTGGTCCGAGATGTATCATGGTTGACCCCGAGAAGAACAAATACCTGATTTCTTGTCATTTGGAGTTCTAGTGCACCAATAACATTGAATAATATGAGGCATTAATTCTTGGATTGAAGAAGGATTCTTTTTGAATGTTCACCCACTCAATTTAGCCTCAGTATACTTCGAGTAAGAGTTCGTGATTTATATAGAATCAATAGGAACATTTAGCTTTAGCAAATTGTATTGAGTCAACAAAGGACCTACGAAAGGAGAAAATTTTTGGCATAAAATCACCCTCTTATGGGATATATAAAGTCCCTTCTAACCATAGTGATGGCATCATTATTATTAATAGAAGTCATAATTTATGGCAAGGAACTCATATGAGAACAATATTGAGAGTGGGTCCATTTTGTTTTGGTATTAGAACTATGATATGCTCTAAGAAGTCATCACATTTGAAGCTTGGATGTATTGGATGAAATATTATACTTGTGATCATGAAGAATTTGGTACAAATCGTAGTAAGGCTTTATTAATTCATCAACATATGGTTATTGAGACAAGAGAGATTACATTTTGAAATATGGATTTTTGAGTTTAAGAAACTAGCAAACAACATTTTAAACAAATGTGGTAAAGGAAAGAACTAATTATAGAAACCCATAGAAAAGCATTAATGTGGTAAAGGAAAGAACTAATCAAATTTTGAACTTACACAAAAATGTTTTATATACAAATACACAATCAAGAATACATCTCAAATTTTGATCACCATACATACAAGAATGTAAACATCCAAACATACAAAGTTAATGTAGACATTAAATCAAGACACGTGCTAAAGAAAATTAAGATACATTACATATCAACATATCATCCACTCTCATTGTAAATACATAACTACATAAATGAAACCCAAACAAGAAGTATTGTTTCAAAGAGTCAAACATAATGTAGGCACTAGACTAAGCATTGAGCATAAAGAAAATCCATACATTTAATTATATATCATTATGTCAAACACATCCATTACAAATATAGAAACAAATAGTAGAAACCCAGACAACCATTTTCATACACAATTGCAGATGCACATCAAATATTGAACATCACATAAAAGATTGTAAATACACAAACATACAATACACAAACATATTATAGACATCTAGCATTAACAAAGGAAACTATCACACATTTCAAAATGCCACACATTCATTGCAAATACACGATCATATCAATGAATCTCAAAAACCAATCATTACACAAAATTCTGCAATTAAATTCATGATTAGAAAGTAGTAAAAGAACACATCAATCAATGCATGCATTAAAAACATATAGTTTGATCACACAAAAATTCAACCAAGCATACCAATTTTTTGCAATTACCACACTCCAATCAAGATATACAATAAAGACATACAACTTGATTACACAAAAAATTGAACCAATAAACCGGCATACAAAAATAGTGTGCTTATCAAGAACCCATTGCTAGAAAGATATTATATTGATTAAATTAAATGCATATACACAACTTCAAGTTCATTTATGATTTTAAAATTTCAATGTATTGATGTATGATTTGATACTAAAAATTTCTAGTTCTAAAATGAATAAAAAAAGGTAAATAGAAAAGTAGGGTGGAGAGATGGTCACAAACCCTTGAGGATAGCCACAGTCCATCCTCAAAAACAATATGAAAGGGATTTTAGCCCCATTCAAACAAAATAATAATTTTTATTATTATGATGTTTTTAGAGTAATTACATAATAAAGATGAAAAATAAATTCAACAGATTCAGAAAACTCAGATTGATTCAAGGGAGCGCTCCAAATCCAATTCGAGACCCCTCTTCCATCTTCAATATGACCCGCTTTACCGCTCCCAGTGGCCACCGGCCAGATGGCTGAGAACATCGACCCAATTTACCGCAGGCTCTGAGGAATTCCACGCTCCCAGTGGCCATTATTCGACCACTGTTGGCATCTTGTTTCACTATTCGACCACTGTTGGTCATCACCCAGATCCAAAAGTGAGATTGGCAGGCAGATTGCGACCCAGAGAGGCCTGGTTTGGTTGAAGAATATGGGAAGGTTTGATTCATTACTTGTTGCATAACCATCTGTAGCGCTTGTTGGGCTCCAGATTTGATCTCATTTTGCTTTAATAAACATATCTAGTTATCCATTTATCCCTCATTTTCATCTCATCCATCTCACTTTAATGAATATTTGGTGTTTAAACAGGTATTTAACTTTGATTTATCAAATTCTAAAGTTTTTATTAAAGTTTGAGTTTTAGTGCAATTTTGGCAGTTTTAAGAAATTCCCGTAATCACTTCATGGTTGATATGGATGTAGGCCACCTCAGCACGAATGGGATGCATTAATAGAAGGCTTGGGAACTAGGACCAAGCCACCTATGCTTGGTTTCAGCAGAACGAGTTTTCTTATGCCTTTTTGGAGCTAGTCAATCATGACTAGTCATCCAGAAATCCCATTTAAGTAGGGCTGTTTTAGGATTCCCTGATTTTAGTCATATTTCTTGGGATGAGGGAGTTGGATTCGACCTGGATAGGTGGATTAGGATAGCTATGTTTGTTAGATAGATTTCAGATCAGTTGGTTTCATAGACTCATTATTTAAGAGCCACATTTTGATGGCTCAACACACTTGACATTTGACACTTTTATGCTGTAATATTTTTGGTGTGAAGACTTAAGTTGGAGACTTGTGTTAATTTTATTTTTCTTATCAATACATGGATGTTTGACTGATCTAAAGCTTCTGATATCATCTCCATAAGTGTGCAAGGCAAGGGTGGAGGGCCCCCACACCAAGCTAAGTACACTTCCAATTTAGACTAGTTTTATTTCATTGCAATTCTGGTTGATGTTAGCTTTAGTTTTTCAAAGTCTTATTTCAAATTGCATCATGGTTATTGATTTCATTTATTAATGGTTTCTTCATCATATAATTGAGTTGGCAAGCAAGTGCTCAAGTTGAGCATTCTCCCTTTGAAATGGTGAATTAGATTTAGTCCTTTATTTACATGCAAACAATTTGTTTCTGTTTAGATTTATATCTTAAGATGAATAAGTTATTATGGAAAACTTTGAATGTCTCTTAAGTTAAGAGCTCTTTTTCATGTATGATTTATGCATCTTGAGTCTTTGATTATAATCTCTAATTCATTGAAGTCATAATTGAGGTGAGAGAAGATCTCTTGAGTCAAGAACTCTTTCAGTATTTCCTCTTTTAAAGCTGATTGAATTAAGAGTTTTTGATATATGTTTCCTTAGTTTCTTTTTCCATTTATCTTTCAAAGTAGAGTTATACTTGATCTTCATAAATAGTGGATTTGCTTCTAAGTTTCACAAACCCGGATTGATAATAATACTTGCGTTAATTTAGTCACATAAATTAGCTCAACATTTTGGCGCCGTTGCCGGGGAGGCAAATATCGGCATAATCTATAGAAAGATAAAATCCAAAATAAACAAAAACATTAGTTACATTTTATTTTCTTAATTATGATTATTTATGCCTAGAGTTAGAGATCCTTACGGTAGATTTATTAAAAACCCCCCTCGAATAGAAATAGGATCATCACATACACCTGTTACTGGTAATCCACTCATTGAAGAGCTGATTGAAAAACAAAGAAGTGGTCAAAGATTAACTTTGATTGAAAGGCAAACATTGTCTGCTTGGGAAACAAAGCAAAAATTCTCCACTTCCGGAAAACCAAAAGAGAAAGGCAAGCAATTTGTCTTTCCATCTATCGATCCACCTATCTTTCCACAACTTGAACCTCCACCTGAAATTGAAACAAATCAAACAATGGCAGAAGGACATGGATCTGTCCATCTCAATGATGAGGAACAAAGAGCTGAAAATGAAAGACAACAAAGAGAATGGGGGAGGAAGAGAAAGGAAGATAGGAAGACAGAAAATGATAGAAAAAGACAAGAAGATGGACATGACCAAGAAGCAACCTTTGGTTTCCCAATCATAGATACCAGTGCAATACTAGGAGAAGAAGTAAAAATGAAAAACATTCCACCTTCTGTGTTGCCCAACTTCTATGGAATGTCTACCGAAGATCCGGATTCATTCATGTTTGAATTCGATATCTTATGTAGAACATATGGTTATACGGATGATGTCCATAAACTTCGTCTTTTTCCTGCAACATTAAAAGTAGCAGCTTTAAAATGGTTTATGGGATTAGGTGAACAAACAATAGCTTCCTGGGATGATATGCGAACTGTCTTCCTTAATAAATACCAGGCTTATTGCAGATCTAGAGATTCAAAGGAAGATGTGTTTAGAATGACACAGCAAGAAGATGAAAATCTAGAAGAATATTTAGAATGGTTTGCATATAATCTTCAAAAGTCTAAACAACATTCCCTAAATCAAGAAACTATTCGCACTATCTTCCTCAAAAGTATAAGGGATGAATACCTTGACATTTTAAATGTAATGGGTAAGGGAGATATTTCAAATCTTCCATTTGATGAAATTGTCGAGTTATGTCAGAAATATTCAAGAGGAAGATCAAAGACCGGAAGAAGAGAAGCAAGCTCTAAAGCAGCAAAGTCAGCTGCAGGAGGAATAACAAGGGCTGAAATAGGAAGTCTATTGGAGAATTTCAAAACAGATCTTCTGAGTACATTAGGGACACAAGTAGATGTGCTAAAGGCTAATAAGAAAAAGGAAGAAGAAGAAAAAGCCTTAGCCATATTTTGTTCAAAATGTAAGAAGAAACATCCTTTGAGAGATTGTCCTTTAGATAGCATTCAAGTGTGTGGTCTTTGTATAGGTAATCACTCCACAGAACAATGTGTAACATTGAAAGAACTGCAAAATACTTCAATAGATGAAATGCAAGGAGCAGAAGGTTTCTATTATGTTGCACCCAGGAGACCATGGCCACCTAGAATGCCTCAGCCAAATCAACAGCAAATTCCTCCGCAAAATTATGCTTATCCATCTTATAATCCTTGGAACCCTCCTATGCCGTGGCAAGCTTGGCCTCCACAGCAATATCAACAACAACCTGCACA